>JANHGB010013937.1:22109-41715 GCA_026283785.1 Coracopsis vasa | reverse complement strand
ACCAACACCTTAAATATTAAAATGTATTTTTAAAATAAAAAAATCCAAATGCCAGCCAATCATCTGCAATAAACATGGCTTTTCCTACATCATACATGAAAATAAGGAGCATGAGAGCTGTGCATTTGTAATCCAAATTAGTTCTTTGAACAGAAATTTGGCTTGGACCAAACAAATTTATCGGCATTTCCACTCAAATGGAATTCAGAATTTTATATTAAAAATGTTTGTTTTGCAGGATGAGATATAATATAAACCAAGGCTAGAGACTCAGAACCTCTTCCAACATCTTCATTCTAAACCCTGATGCACCTCTGGTAGTGCTGCGCAACCTCTCCAGGTGTGTCATGCTGAACTGTACTGGAGAACTAGTACAAGCCTAAAGCAAACTACTCACCCTTCACCACTGTGATTTTGCTGACCTTAGCACTGCATGTCTATCTTTCCATTTATCTGCACTTCTGTTACAAATATTCATCCTCCACCACTTCTGTGTTTTATTCCTTTCAATTGTTCCTACTTCTCTTTTAGCTCTTACTGTCCCCTTACATTGCATCCTACAATATTTCTATCCACTAAACAAAATTCTATGGCTGTTAAAGTATGTAAATAATGATACAGCATTTAATTTCAATTAGCTTTTACATATTTTGCAGTCCTTAGTCCTCTTTTGTTAAGTAACAGCTCTGCTAGGTGTGCATCCCACCATGGCTGCCTACACTTCACCTGCACCAGCTTCTCAAACAGGACTCAAACATGGATCATTTTTCCCCATTCAGACATTTTACAAGCATCTGAAGGAACAGCTGCCTTGTATTGATGAAAAGAAAATCTCCACTTGGGCCTAAGAATGTCAATTATTCAATATTTCAGTATTCAGTCTTAAGATCTGCCAAAAGTGTTAGTTACAGAATAGAAGTGACAGAATTTGGCTTTTCCCCAGCTTTATGAGAGGCAAACTCTAAAGAGAACTCTTTGCTGATGTAGTTTTAAGAGGTTTGAGCATAATTAAAAAGCCCAAGTGGCCAAAGGGATTTTGGAAACTTCAAAACACTACCAGATTGAACCTAAGTACTGGGGCAAAGATAATAAAAGAAAACAATAAGAAAAAAAAGCAGTCTGCAAAAATACAGTCCTCTTCTCTATATATACTTATATATATTTAATTTTAGTTTTATCAGTACTAAACAAATAATAAATAATTTTGCTCCTCAAATACTGTATTGTCATGGAAGACTGAACACAGGTTGCTTGAAATCAGACGGCTGGCATTGTCCCAAGGCAAGGACTTAATATATTCTAGTTTGGGTTTGGTTTTTTTTCTTTTAATATATATTTCATTGAAACAGACAAGGAGAGTTTATGTGCTTGGTTAACACATTGCAGGAATTTCCAGTGAGGAGTTTCAACTTTATCAGCCATTTAGTTCCTGACTGTGAGAGCATTCCTGATTTGCTCTGAATCTGGGAAAACTAGCTGAGATAAACTGCAAATGAAACCAGCACTTCTGGAAAGTGGTATTAAGTGCCTTTTGGCTCTATTTCTTAGTTTTAACTTATTTTCTGCAAAAATTGCAATATTCCTCCTTTCCAGCTCCACAGGGCTGTTAATGAGAAATCACATTTTCAAGGTATTATAAAAAAATACTGTAGTTCTCTAAGAATATTGAGATGAACATCTGAAAATCAAATTGTATAGTGTCTTTAGTGGAAACAGACCTTGGTGTTATGTTGGGGAAGACAGGATTGGCACTACAACTTACAGATTGGCTGTGAACATCAGGAAAAATTCAATTTTCAGTTCAGACGTTAAGTGCCAACAGTAACTATTACTGAGTGTCTTTGAGCTATAGAAAAGAGAATCCTCGCTTCTGCTTTTAGCCATCATGTAGAAGTTGCTTCTTTATTCCTGTCCCCTCTTCTGCAACATCAGTACTGCACATCACCTCCATTTCTAATGAAAGCTGTTGTGGTCACATGAATCATGTGATATTAAAAAAGGCCAACATATTACATCCCCTCTTTAGGGCCATAACATCACATTTGTATTCTGAGCACACTTAAAAGTTTGAATAAGGTTATGAAAAGAAATCTGAATGCCACATTAACTTAATTTTATTGTTCTACCTCTTTGGAAAAATCAGGTACTTGGTTATTTTATATCTTCCAAAGCACTGGGTGTTAGAAGCTTAATTAGATTTGTAAATCTATATTCATGAAATGCTACATTTTAAGTGTATTGTAAAAGAAGGATTTACAGTTACTTAGAATGACAAAAACTGCAGGAGAAATATAAAATTAATAATATCTACCACATACTGTTGGAGAAGAAAACCAGTGAGGACATGGAATTTAGTGACCATTTCTAGAACTGGTAAAAATGTTGCCTTTATGCAGATGAGTAGATGAATGTATATCCGCACTCATTTTAAGGCAAGAAGAGCAAGGCTGCAGGCTAGTTTGTATATTTGTCTAAATCTAATGCATTTTTGAGTGTAGGATAAAGTGTGCCTGAAACACCCATCAGACAATACACAAAATGCTATGCTTATATGGGTTTCCCTCTTACTTACCAAAGCCACGGTTTTATTAGTCTCCATGTGTTTTCTTTTTAAAAGGTCAGTTCTTTAACCCTTCTGGAGGCTGGTCACAGAAAAATTTGTCCTGGTTAGGTTTTGGGTTTTTTTGTGGTGGAGGAGGAGTTTTTGTTGTTGTTGTTACTGGGTTTGGATTTTTGGTGGTGGTGGTTTTTTTTGGTTAGTTGGGGGTTTTTTGTTTGGTTGTTTTTTTTTTTTTTTGGTATGGTTTTGGGGTGGTTTTTTGTTTTTTTTCTTTTTGTGGCTTTTTTGTTGTTTTTGTTGTTATTGTTTTTGTTTTGGTGGTTTGTTTTTTTTAATGAGGAGAATTGAGAGGGGGTGCTTTTGGCACTATCAGTATCTAGTAGAGGTAATAAAACTGGCAAAACTGCACTAAGTTTACCTCACATGCCCATGGAAAGCTGGTCATACCATGATTGAGCTTCACTTTCCTCATTAGGTGCATGGAACAAAAAAAAAACAAAACAAAACAAACAAAAAAAAAGCACGAACTACAAATCTAGATTCTAGATGTTGTCTTAGGCAGTGGGGCAAACTGTACATCACTGATTTAGGAGGCCACAGAAGGCCACTGCTTGAACGCCTTAGGAGGCAGTAGAGGCAAGAGCTTCACTGATGCCATATATCTACAGAAGTAGTCAGCCAGGAGACAGCCAACTGCTTGATTTATTTGAAGTCTGCCCGGTCTTATTTTCTGCCAAAGGCAATCAAGCAGGAGCAGGAGGATTAACAGCTCTGCGCTACTAATCCTCTCATTGGCACACTTGTCAACATCTCTCCACCTCCCACCATCACTCTTTCCATCCCAGTGTGAATTCCTTGACTCTACATCTGAATTCCCTCAAGACCCTCATGGATCTTCACCAGAGTGTGTCACCTCCACAGGGTATGAGCAAGGTTCAGGGCAGACAGGAGCTGCATTTGGAGAGACAGTCCAGTCACCTGGGCACACCAAGGGGAAATGCAGGGTAAACCCAGCACTTCTGCAACCAATAACATGTGATACACAGAGATTTGCCGCTAAAAAGTCATCACTTATCACAACCTCCCAAAGGTGATACTACAGTGAGTTTCAGATATATAGTCTGTCTCTAATATAAAAAAATTCAGACTGCCATCCTCCTTTGATTCTAACATTTACTCAAATAATCAATTACCCCTTCAATTTTTTTAAGAAGCTTGGGATTTCTCCACATTTAACAGAAGATGACTGCAGTATCTCAAACTCCTTTTGCATTAGCTGCTAGCAAAGTATGATTTTCCCTGGCAAATACTGAATCATCCAAGGCATGTTTTATTTTAGGAACTCAAAGCATCTTTCAGACATTAATTCACTAAGTCTGGAACCAGCTGTATCATGGAGAAAAGCAACACTGTCCCCTTTTTCAGGTAAACCATGGACACATTAAATGCTTTGCTGAAGGCCAGAAGTGAGTCACTGAAAGAAACATTGTGCACAGTACATCTCTCATGACGCTGCCACACTAGCTCACAAAAATAAACAGAATAATTACTGATAGCCTCTGAATTTATATTAGAATTTAAGCATTTCATGGCCTGAACCCATTACGTGAGATTTATCTAGCTATAATTTGTGTGGATATTGTTAGCTATCAATTCTCACATGACTACCTTTTTCTTTAGGAAAAGTCTACAAAAACTTCCCCAGATGTATTCTTTTTAATGTTAAAATAATTCCAGATTAACCTCACAGACATCTGTGCTGAATTAGTTAAAACCAAATCAAACACCATGAAAAATCCCCTACCAATCCACCAGACCTTTGAGGTTTGCCACACTGTAGCGTGCACAGTTTGGGAAGTGCCATCCCAGCCACTCCACGTCACTTAAAAGCTGAAATTACTCACCAATGTGAACAAGTGAGTTCAGGAGTTTTCCAGGGATCCTCATCAAGATGTTTTTTGGCTGGTTGGTTTTTTGGGTTTTTTTCGTCATTATCCTAAATGGAAATTTTAAATGTACAGCTGTGATTTGTATGAGAGATGTTTATGGATCATTTACAAATACTGTATGTTCTCTTATCCTTTCAGCTATAAAAAGTAAATTGTTGGTTACAATTCATTGGTCATACCAATGCAAATGCTGCCCTTTAAATATGGCATGATTAATTGAATAGATCTCTTATGCTTCAGGAAATTATCCGGTAGAAATAAACAAATAGTTCAATTCCAGAGGAATTTCACATTGTTTTTATAACACTTACAGCAATGACATAATCAAGCCAGAAGTATCTTAGAAACATTTTCAGTAGTAATTGCCATATGTTGCTATTTAAAAATTATCTTGATTTTTAGTAAATTATAATAATATAAAATATTTTAAACAGAAAAAATGTTGGAATGTTTGTCTGTTAGTTTTCCAGCCTCTGTATGTTACGATTTCCAAAGTGACTAGATCTTAACTTGTTTTAGAAAGGGTAGAGTAAAATATGGAAATTAGTCCAAGGTATATAAAGCAGCTCAATTTTAGACAGTGAGTTACTGAATGGGAGGATTTTTAATAGAACTTGGTTGCAGGGGAGAAAAAGAGAAAAAAACAACAAAAACCACATTGCCCAAATCCATCGATCCTCACACAAGACCAAAATACTCTGTTGTACTATTTCATATTCATCATCTATCTGGGGACAAGCAACTCCTCACTCTCTTTGTTCAATGAGAAGTATAAAATAATACCTAGACTATTCAGTATAGTTTCAGGCCACTTTATGTTCCTAGGGCAAAGACAGCAATTTTTTATGTGGAAATGCAATGTTAGAGATACTTTGAATGTAAAATTAGTCATGACAATCTGCAATTTGGCTGTCAGCAGGGAGTAGACATCTCCTCCTAACACAGTGCTTCTTGGGATTTTCCTGGTATGCTGTAGAAATGTCCCAGCATACCAGATGTGCAGGTACTTGACGTGACAAATATTCCTGTCATCACAACCTACCTGCATCTCCATTTGGGGTTTTATAGTAGCCTATAATTTTCAAAAGATGGCTCCACTAAACCAAGCCTACTTCAAAAAACTGACTGCAGATGATGGACTACATCAAAAAATGCAAGTTACTTTAAACAGTCACTTCATTTGAACAAAGAAGTGCTGGCTGAGGTTATAGCTATACCACCATTAACACCAAATGCCACAGTCAGCTCTCAGAGGACAGACTTGCAGAAGACACTGCAGATGCCCCAGTAAGTCACAACAGACACCAGCCATCTCCTTTCTGCCAAAGCGCCAAGTGCTGCAAGTGATATTCCTGCACTGATGGACGTAACACATGCTCATTCAGTCCCTAGTCCTGAAAAACAGCAGGAACAGTCTCCAAAAGTCTTGGGGTGGTGGGTCTACCTCTGCAATTGAAGGAATCACTGCAGGAAGACTTAGACTGACATCATACCATAAGCCCACAGTCCCTACAGACAGGTGTCCAAGGAGAAGCCAAATAACCCCTTCCCACGCCAAAGAGATTCTGCTTGAACATATCAATCATTAATAGTGAAATACACAGTAACATCTACCTTACCAGGTTGGCTGTTGCTTACTTAAAGCAAATTCAATTTTAATCTTTTGAAGTCTAGGAGAAGAAACAGCAGCAGCCTAAATATCTGTGGGGTTTGACTCCTCAGCACATGATACAATGCAAAGAAACAAACTTGATTGCCCTCTATATACATCTCCTTTTGTAAAAGCTAATGAAAGGACAGAGGAGAGGTGTAAACTGCTGAGCCCCTGAACTTGTCTCAGTGCTGAAGGTCAATCTTCTCAACACTGTCATATTCTGCCAAATCCAGATCAAACCTCTTCTTCCCAGCAAGTACAACATATGGCTTTACACAAGAATGTCCTGCCGCCTGAAAATGAGGTTGCATTAATATTTCAAATCACATTTCAGCACTAGTCCTTAAAGAGAACTTTCAGTACATTCGTCTCTGCATAGCTGGAAATCCACTGTTAAACTGCTTTCTTACCCTGGCACACACGGAGACGTGTCCTGCTGTGCTTTGCAGCTGCAAATATCTGCATTGAGCTCTGCCACCCACCACCACTTGGTCCATCTCTGACCACACCTTCTGCAGTTCAGAGAACCAACACAGTGACCTGCTGTGCTAAGGCATCTCAGTAGAAATTATGAATGGCACTAAGAAATTTTTTACAGAAGAAATCAATTACTATTAAGGAAAAAAAAAAAAGAAAAATCTCAGTTTTCTAAAGTAAATTATTTGGTCTTTATTAATTATCTGGGTCCAATGACATCCCTCTTTCAACTTTTATCAATGCTATAATGTGGCAGGGGTAAAAAGCACATGTGGAGACACTGAATCTAGCCTGCAGCACACTTATTGTCCATTTTCATAAATTTAAAACTTCACAACATTCTCTGAAGATTTCACCAAGAAATATGCCTTTTTTATGTGATCAATTCATACACCACCACATCCTGCAAGCTAAAAATATGTATCTGCATTGCATGTATCTCCTAGTGCAGGCAGTTTTCCAAAAAGCCTTTGCCATGAATTTCAACAAATTAAGTAATTTCTTAAGTACAATATTGCCTGGAAGAAGAAGTTAATGAAATGAGTATATGGTCCTTTATCTGAACTTCATAGTTTAGGAGTGAATTTTAATCTGTCATCAGGTCAGTCTGAAGTTATTCATGTTTAAAGCTAAAATTATTCTGAATTAGCCTTAAGTTAATAATACAATTGATAAAGGTTTTCCTCTTTCCTTTTAAGCATAGGTAAGAAACCTTAGAAAACCTGTTTCAGAATTTTTAGTTTAGCTTTTTTCTGATGTCATTGCCTAAAGGAAAGACAAGCCATACAAACAGTCTTTGACTTGCTAAATTTCATATATAAATGTCATTAAGCAGTCACAAAAATTAATCCTTGTTCATTCAGAGCGATTTCTACTATGCATGCATACAAGATAGATGTACAGCTCTACACACAGTATATGTTACGGCAAAGTTCATATGATATACTATACTCATCATTCAGCAATTCTGATCCCTTCCGAAGATACTTTGCCCTCAGAAGTTCATTTTCATCAGAACTATTTCTTAGAATCCATATCTTTGTGCTTCCAGCAGCTGCAGAAGAACAAAGCCCTTCTCAAGAAACATTTCTTTGCAGGACATGTAATTATTAAATTGGGTTCTAATTACAGATCATATATTACAGACAATTCTTTAGAGAGAAAATACCCACAATGCCATATAAAAATGCAATGCCTGTTTTTGAAGTTAATCTAAAAGCCTTATGGGTTTAAAAAAAAAAATGGAATGCAATTTTGGGATCAAATCACGATTCCTGTCATGCAATATCTGCAATTATTTTTAAGATGTTGTCAGGCACTTGCGTATACAAATATTAATTCCTATTAAAAGACTGAAAAAGTCAACATCTGTCATTTCTGTGTAGAACCAGCAGTCATAAGGGCTGTGTAGTGGTGTTTCCAGTAGGAGGAGAAATTAATGGTGCCTTTGGTTATGCTCTTTCTATAGAAAGATGCACATCAGTATGCAACCAAATCCCTCCAGGAAAACCTTAGCTCCAACATAGACACTCAGCTCCCAAAAAGCAATTATGGGCCAAGAATAGACTAAAACAAGTAGCAAATGCTTGGTGCTTGCTCCAGCTGAACAGACATCACAACAGTAGCATCCTTGCAGCATTCAAATACTTTACCTTGAGAAAATATACACAAAATTGCAAAACTACAGTGTTAAGTATTTGACCAAAATAAAGAGAGATGGCTAAAAAACAGAGGCCAGAGCAAATGTGGCATATAGAAACCTAAGTTTTGACTCAGCACCTTAAAAGACAGCCATGGGCTCATTGTGCCAAGGATGTGAACAACCAGACACCCACAGGTGGCCATCCACAGATCTGCACTGAGAGGGCTTGGATAAACTAGCCAAGAAATGGTTCACCCTGAGTGATGCCACCAGAGACAGACCATCCAAAGCATGGCTGGTCCAGCCAAAGGATAGAAGCATGAATCAGACCTTCATCCACTTGTCCAAAGACATCAGCTTCATGATGCCACAAGGATGGAGCTCCCCTGATCATGGAGATGGCTGTGGTCAGGGTCTCCAGAGTGGGGCCCTCCCAGCTGCACAACCTCACCCAAGTGAGTGAGATGAGCCCATCAGCACTGCAGTGCAGCAATCCTTCCACATGGTCGCATCTGGGTTAAGGATGTTTACGGAGTCTGCTTTTGCTAGGCAGTATGAAGAGAGACCTTGTTAAAGCATCTTTATGACAGCTGTCCTGTTAAATGAAAAAAGGGAGAGGATTCAGCCTACTGCATTTGATGCATCTAATAAGGCTTTGTCTGAAGTGGCTGAAGAAGGAAGTCAAGTCAAAGCTGGCTGCAGAAGACCCTTAACAGCATCCCTGGTACCCTAACAATGGAAATGTTTGCAGGATAGCAAATGTTACAATTCATAAGATTTTGCTGCCATCTTCTGATGCAAAGACATTATATGAGGAGACATGCAGCCAGCTGGGGTTTAGGGAGCACCATGTCCCCTGTGCCCATGAATACGCAGTCTCCCACGGGAACCTCAGCTCCTTCAGCTTGCCAGCAGCCCACTGGGCTCATTTGGATAAATTATTTAAATTACTGTTCAAATTTCCTGCTCCAGACTTCTATCTTCCCAGGCAGAAAACAACCATTTGTATATTATAGCATAACCATCAGTGCACACCAATTAAATATCATCATATTGTGCTTAATAATAAACATGTTAGTAATCATAACTCCTCTATACACTTCAATTTCCAAAGATCATTGGTCACCTTAAAGTGATAACTTTAAATATGAGGCATAATAGTTACTGAATTTTTTTCTTTTTTTTCCTTTTGTTTTGCCTTTGAAGTGTTTGTTCTCTGAAAATAGTTAAATATTTCAGTGTATCATTTAATACAACATTTTACCATTTCTAATTCTTGAAAACTAGGACTCTATATAATATGCATAAAAAACAGCCTACCATTAAAGCATACTTCTTCTGAGGATAATGATGAACAACTTACTTCTATTTTGCATTACAGAGCCACAAGGCCCGCTCCCTTCTTCAATGTACCATGTGTGACTTTTAGACTAAAACTTATACAAAACAGCCAAACTTAAGCAAGAATGGTTCCCTTTCGGCATCTTTATCTGCAAAGCTTTTTCAGTATCTCAAAAGAATTGATGTGTTTCTATGCCACCTTATAAATCAGATCTTTCCATTTCTGTTCTAGTCCTACTTATTTTACCCTCATTACCCATTCTTCAGTGCAGATCAAGTCAAATGAAGTAATCTTTTTAAAGGCACTCTCTTTTGCTCAGCAAAATGTCACACTAATAACACTTCAGCGTATATAACAGAGTCGTTGATGTTGGTTTTTTTTTCTCATCACTGCACTTTGGATAAACTTTAAATTCCCTTTTGGATACTTAGAAATTATTAATATTGTGTCTGAATGTGTAATTGAAAAAGATTTAAATCATTTTTTCTTTATATTAATTCTTTCCTCACTATACCTGGACATTAGCGACCACCTCTATTTATCACAGATGCAAACACAGATCTAGAGCATAGCACTCATTTGATGCAGCAAAGTACAGTGTGGCACCATGAAGATCTCTATCCTTGATCAGCACAGACAGTAGCTTTGATTTATCAAGGAGACAACAGAAGTAACTCTGCCCTGTGCACTATGCCATACTTCCCGTGCAGGAGAAGAGCAGCAGAGTTCTTCCAGCCTGGCATGTACTTGACACTTCTGGGTAATGTCCCCTTCCCACCTCAGATAAGACAGAATAATGCATTAATGATGAATCTGTGCTTTCTAGTGAAAATAGATTATTTATCACCAACTTTAGTCATTACACAAGCTGGAGAAATACTGATTTTTTTATATATATACAATAAGCAAAAAGCATAAAAACAAACATAAACTTGTATCTTTAAACTGAAAAAATCTATATTATGGTTTATCAGAAATTAATAGTACTTCAATAACATTATTACATTTAAAAATTATGATGATATTTGATGGCACTACAAGACTAACTATAAGGTTTAGGAAATTGACCACTTAG
The DNA here is from genome assembly GCA_026283785.1 of Coracopsis vasa. Classification (NCBI taxonomy): domain Eukaryota; kingdom Metazoa; phylum Chordata; class Aves; order Psittaciformes; family Psittacidae; genus Coracopsis; species Coracopsis vasa. The sequence goes on along the minus strand of JANHGB010013937.1, from coordinate 31,016 downwards.
CCTTTCATCTCTGATGCTCATTCAAAGCTAGCCTACCCAGAATTGCAGGTCTGGGTAGCCAATTCTCAGCTGCTCATGGACTGCCCTGCAAGCAGCCAGATTCGCACATTATAAAGCATAATAAATACTAATAGATAGATAGATAGATACCACTGATAAAGGTGGATGATTATATGCAAGCAAAAACTCACTTTTTTAAAAAAACAATGATTTGTTAGCACCAAGTTCTTTAACACACATATGCCTGCTTCCACAAAAATTGTAAAAGAATATTTTGCAGTTTCAGAAAATATTTTTTTCTTTAAACAAGACACAGAAGGGCAGAGATGTTCTAAAATGTGTCCAACCAGCACAGTGATTAAAACAAATGCCCAGCAGACAGAGAAAACCATATGCCTAAATCAGACCACGTCACTGGAGGTTACTTTTCTACATCTCAGATGGATGCCTGAGCAGGACTATGGTCCTATAAAAGTGGGTCAGCTCTGCAGCAACAGTGAGAGCTAGACTGGTGCTAATGGCTGTTGCTAGGAGGAACCACCAAGTGGAAAGGTCTGGTTTGCATTAGACCAACTAGGATGGACCTGAAACTTTGTCTTATAGCCCCATCAGGTTATCTCACTGTGAGATTTTAAGCTTTTGCAACGAGTTAATTTTTTCAGTTTCTATGTGATATCAGTGTGAAATTAGAACATATTTTAAAATCTCAAATATTTGTATTGTACAGAAGAAAACTTTTAAGCTTTTAAGGGGTTGTCTTCTTTTCAGGTCAGATACAAGGAAGAAGTTCTTTCCTGTGAGGGTGGTGAGGCACTGGAACAGGTTGCCCAAAGTGGTAAATGCTCCACCCCTGGCAGTGTTCAAGGTCAGGTTTGACAGAGCCTTGGGCAATATGGTTTAGTTGAGGTGTCCCTGCCCATGGCAGGGGGGTTGAAACTAGATGATCTTAAGGTCCTTTCCAACCCTAACCATTCTATGATTCTATGATTCAATGATTCTGGAGGGCTCAATGAAAAAGTCCAGGCAGAATAATCTTACCAGCCAAACTTCCTTTCTTCCTCTCAAAAACCCACCCATTGTCTTTTTCCCCCATTTTCTCCTTTCAACAAACTGTATCTCTTTTCACCTATCTCAGTCTTCAGCTTACACGCTCATGAAGTATCACATCCAGACACAGTATTTCATGGGGATTTCTCTGTGCTTTCAAAAAAGCCAAGCCATTAGCAATGTAATAAAATATATTTTCTAATATCTGATAGCAATAACGTAAGTACTTTAGGAGAGTCTGTTCTACTTTCCAGCTGGTTTTCCTCACTAATTGGGATAAAGCTTTTCTGAGCATGGTTCCTGAACACAAGACCAACCGACAAGCATAAAATAGGCAGAGCTGGGAGAAGTTCTCTAATTGCAAGGATAGTTAAGAACATGAAGACTTACTTACAACCTGATTACAAATTTGGAAAAGGTTAAAGATCTCTTCCAGCCTTATTTCCTATGATTCTCTTTCTGAAGAAGAGCATTGATACATATGTGTATGTCAGTACAAATCAATACAAGATGTACTCTGGAAGTTAGCATGACTTCCAGGTGTACTTACTTTATGCCTATCAGCAATATGTCCAGTTTCTTATGATTTCCTCACCAGATACTATCTACAGTGGACAGCTAGGGATTTTATCCTAAGCTGCGATAACTCTCACAGAAAAAGTCACCATTTTCTTTCAGTAATGAGCTCCACAACACTGAACAAAATTTATAGAAGTTATCAGAAATCCATTATATCCTGCTATTTTCACTGGGGTTTGTTTACTTCAACACATCTAATACCATCTGATTAAATTTTGTAATGTTTACATATTGTACCATAAACTTGCTCAAACATCAGAAAACAAGATTGAATCTTCAACAGAAAATGATAAACAAATGCAAATCCATCAATTTAAAATGTAACAGACTGCATTGTTTGTCATGGATGTGGATCTTGAACACTATCTGTTCATACAACTGCACTGCACAATGTTGTTAACTGGCCCAAATCTCATCCAAAGTTCTTAAATTTATTTATTCTTTTATTCTAATATTTATTATTTATTTATATTTACTGCGTAATTGCTAAGGGTTTTTTTTTAATAGTTAAACGCTTTTAGTTCATCTGTGCAGAATACTTAGAGAATTTAGGCATAAAAAGTCATGACCACACAGACATAGAATTCATCGCCAAGGGTCAGACTCTAGACCCACCTTATGTTAGCAAAAGGCCACAGCTACCAGAATGCTGGAGGGCTACAGCCTCATGTGAGCTACAAAATAGATTATCCTTCAACAGTCCCCAAACCAGGATGACTTCATCATTTGAGTTTGATAGGTTAGGCTTTCTATACTTTGATTAAACACACATTTAAACAAACATATTAATAAATTAACCCATTAACAAACAAATTGGGACAAGCGATATCGCAAGAGCTCACGATCTGAAACCTTCTTCATGAGGATGTGAACCTGTTCATAAATACATCTGTCCATCATGAATATAACCAGCAATCACAGCCAGTGCCTTTGAGCACTAAAAGCATTAGTCCCTGCACCACCGCAGAATGAGGCCAAAAATTTACTAAACCTGTCAGACATTGAATAGATCATACTATAAACATTGCACTCTGTAGTACTCATCTTCATTAGACTGTTTCTAGATTTCCCACCCTCCAAAAAAATCCACGTTCAGTGAAAGAAGAGATTCACATTTCATGAATGATGTTCAATTCAATGAGAAAGCTGTCACATCTAAAAAATGGATTAATATTCAGAATTTAAAAAAGAATAAAAAGTTCATGAAACAGCTTTCTCTCTCTGCTGTCTTTAAAGAACATACATAATCAAGAATACCAAGGTGTTCTCCTTAGGGAACCTTTTCCTTGTCCTTGATCAAATTACGATTAAACTTAGTTTTCCATAACGAGATATTTCAATCTCTGCTTTTGCTGCCGTAAAGAGGACAAAAACTTCTGTCTTGTCTGCAAGGTTTCAAGAGACTTGCAGGCAAATGAAAAATTCATTGAGATTTGAAGACAATTCACTTGGGAAACCAGAAGACATAGCATCACACATACCATGCCTTAAAGTGCTCAGTGGAAATACCAAGCAGTACGCTTCAAAAGAAGTCTAAATCAAGATTCACTGAAAACCAGAAAGACAGCTGATCAAATCTTCTGGCATAAATGCTAATGAATAAATGATAAGCAGAACTGTTTACTTCATTTTCTGGAATAAGACACATAAATGAATCCACTGACCGTTAGGTCCCATGAAGAAACATATGGCTCCAACCTAATAATGCATATGTGTCCATATTTTTAAGCAATTAAAAAGCTGGTATTATTAGATGGCTTGCAATTTATACAAAATGCATCTTCTATTTTCATCTAGGGCTTTCTTTTTAAACTTATTTTTCCCTATTCTCGATAGCACTTGCTGTTTGAATTTTGAAAAAGTTCTTTCAGCACTACCATGCTTGGTAGAATTGTGGCACAATGCGGCATTAAATATTCTAACATTTTGCATGTGGTTATAACGTTTTCTTAACTCCTTGTGGCAGTTAAACACAAGCTGCCTGTATTAACATCAAAGATTCAATCATATCTTCAGCACTGGCGGCTTCTTTTGCTGATGTCCCCAAATGGAAGTTTCTCTGGGGTTTTCCCACCCACCTTTGTCTCCCTCTGACCCAGCAACTGAAATGAGCCCAAACTGATAGCCCTGTCCCTAACCCATTTCTTTTCCTATTATGTCTTCATGATTGCATACACTAAATCTAGCAGAAAACTCAATGGTGGCAAAAGATATCACCATTTAGGGTTCCAGCAGCCTTAAATAATCACAAATATATACTATGCTAAATTAGCATTCCTCTAAAAATGCTAAACAGCACCAACTACAAACAATATAGCAACGTTTCTCCTAAAGTCATGGCTGCCTATTATGCTTTGATCTTCGTGGTACTCAAAATACATTTTAAAAAACATTTTCTTTTTTCCTTTTTTTTATTCAGAAATATAAACCTTTCCTAAAATCACAGTGACACTACCAGAGTGATTATAGCACAATAAATGAATGCAAGAGCCAAAATAAACGGCAGCTAGAAGTTAAAGCAGAACTTGTCAGGATCATTCAGTGCGGCGGAGAGCACTTTCTTTGTGCTGTAGCACTATTCCTTCATACTGCAGATTCAAAGTTTCAGGCAGAAATTAAGGCAATTATGGTAATAAAGAACAATGAGTCTATTAGACATTCAAAAAAATGTAGAAAAATGGTAAGATTAGGGAAAACTAATCCTGTTGACTCACACAAGTGTGTATATATATCTACATCATATTTCAGCTACACCCAAAATGCTTTCTATACTTCCTATCTCAAGCTTCCCGTTATCCAAAAGGGTCACCAGATCACACCCCTTTCACTAAGTCATCTCAGGCAATGCAAACATACATTGAATATTTACTGCACCTGATTCACATTATGCTGAAGGTTTGAACATAAAAGTACCTTATACGCATATTTTAAAAAAATATTTATGCATGTGTAGGAAATGTAATGGTCTTATAATAGCACAATTAATTACTACTATTTCTTAATAGTACTGAAGTGCTATTAATGTTTCTCAATGATGGACTGAGACAAATGTTAGTAGACTTATTATTAAATGTCTTGTCCAGAATGTTTTGAAGATGATGATGAATAGATTTTCTCAAGTGCATAAAAATATAAAGTCTCTTAGTTCTTACTTGTTAGTCCTTAGTTATAAGGGTAAAATAAACTTTTTATGGATTTTCACAGATAATGAAGTTGCAGGCACAAGAAAAAATTGTATGCTGTTTGTGTCTGATGTATTGCTTCTTCAGGTGGTATCACAATGTAATTCTACTGCTAAAGTTTCTCCCCCTGATAAATCACTTTGTCATGACATTTAAATGAAGGCAAAAAGAAGAGGTTTAACATTAAGAAGCCTTTATGAATAATTTGCAGTAGCATATTAATGGACATATACCAACAGAAATAAAATCAATAATTCCATTGAAAAGGTAAAAGCAAGGTCTTATTTTCTCTTTCATCTCGTATTCCACACGCTGTAAGTTACTTCTGATAATATACAAATTTAACAAGATGAAAAGATACTAGAATTAAGGCACTAAAATTGTAAGAATTTGGGTTTGGGAACCCTTTTTAATGAGCAGTGCAGCACACCTCTCAAACTGCAGCAATCCAGATAAGAGAGCATGATAGTGTCATACACCCAAATGTTGAATTAATTCACAAATATGGGTCTGAAAATGAAACAAACTCCACAATGGAGTTGCAACTAGCCGGTCTGCAAGAACCAGTGCTGCAAAGCATTGTAGCCAGCATCTAAAATCAATAGGAATCAAGGGCTGTGCAGCTTAAACCACGCCACAGCCAAGCTCACTAGACCACAAATCACTTTCAAGAAATATATGTTCACAAAAATAGTTTCTGTTTTCTTCTCTATTGAGTCACATAAGTGACACATCTCCAAAACTGCTAGAGAAAATTCACTGGAGAGAAATAGGCATTAAAGAAACAGAATTGGTTACACAGAGACTTAGATATGTGAAGGTGAATCCTGATTCTCTTGTCTTTTCAGCAGAGCTGTGGAGTCAGCATGCCAAAGAAAATAATATAGGAGACCTGAATATGTGCCAATCAGTGTGTGTGTGTGTGTGTAGGTGTGTGTGTGTGAGAGAGAATGTGTGTTCATTTAAACTACAAAAAAGCGTAATAAAGAGCACTTAGCATACTCTGAATGGGATGGTGGGAAGGGGCAGTTGAACCACCTGTTGTGATTCATGCCTCTATGGCTTGTATGAGCATCTCTGCTTGACTGCAGCTCCACAGGACATGTAAACCTTTATCCCAACATGGCTAGTCATCCTCCTCCCTTTCATAGTGGATAATACCTGCACATTACCTACAGGTCAGAGTCCTCTAGTGGCAGCTAAACCTTAGCAAGGCAGCTAAGGACTGTGGGATGGGGGCAAATCCCACCCTTATACTTGAGCACTTTCCAGCAAATAACCATACATTTCAGTATATTGTAGCTGTGATTGCCTTAGGGCTCCTTCACCTCATTCTCCCTGTCCCCACACTTCTCCAGTTTCCAAAGTTTTTGCCCATTTGCTCCAGCTGGATTTTCCCTGCAACCTCCTGCTCCTTCACAGTTACGATTTTGTTATCACAGAAAAGACCGCATTAGCCACTAGAAAAGGAGCAAGCCTTTTTGTTCTATCTTAATTTAAGCACTTTGCATCTTTAGAGCATCTGCAGCCACCCATCCCTCTCTGTTCAATCACGCCAAACAGTTTTCTGAAATGCTCTTCACCTCACACCAGCCCCACACACACATGGCAAGCAGCCCTTGCTGCTGTCTCCAGCGCAAAGGCAAGTGCAAAGACAGCTCCCCAGCACAAAGGCAAGTGCAAAGACAGCTCCCCAGCACAGCTGGTAGGTGCAGGATCACCAACACCTTTGCTGCAGCAGAGCAGCTTTGCTGCCAAATGGGCATGGGGAGCATTTTGTGTCATTGCAAGCTGCTTGTCTGTTTGAACAAGGAAAATTATCACCAGAGAAGTTATAAAGCAAGTTCTCAGCATCGTCTCAGTGGCGCAGCTGAAGTCTGTCCCTGCAAAGCACTGCAGCAGAAATGCTAAAGAGAGTTTTATTTTCCAGGCAGAAGTTCAGATGACACACCCCTGTTGGAAATACGCTGCACTCATTAGATGACTGTGCTCAACTGATCTTCATGAGTGTCCAGGCTGCATCCTGAGCCAGGGGAGCAGTTCTTGGTACAGCTACAAGAGCAGCCAGCAAGGGTCATGCTTGACAGTATCATCCAACAACTGCTATTGCAACTGATAAAGCAAGCATAAACTGGGCCTACATTTATTTCTGCTGCTTCTAAGACACTTTAACTATCTCATAGCTAAAGGTCCTGTCACAGGAAAGTCCATAAACACATTTCACTTTAAGTATAAAGGCAGCCCTTTAGTTTCCATTAGATCATACCGGTATTGAATCAAATATATATTTTGGTCCTTCCAATGGCTTCAGAAGCAATTGGCAGAGCCTCCAGGACAGATACAATCTGTCAGTGAGCGCTACACCCAGCATTAACATGATATCAGTCTATACCTGATATTTCAAGATGCTCAGTCACACATAAATAATCAGTGCTAGAGCAGCACTAAGACACAGCAATCAGCAGAGACCAGCTACAATAATGCTACATGTAACTGATAATTACTGCAACTCTGAGTAACAGCTTTCTTGATTTTTCCTGCAGTTGAGCACAAGAGTTTTCTATATATTTTAATTTATGAAAATTAAAATAATTATTTCTATTTTTTAATTTTTACATGATTCCCAGAATTACCCTGACTTGCAGGTTATGAAAATATCTGGTTAGCAAAAATTTTCAGGTTATCAATGTCTGGTAGACTTTGTGTATGAAGTTCCCAGACTCAACTAGTTGTGCTGCCAGTGAAAAAATGAAAGGGAAAGTTCAGTTGCTGATAATAAAAATTAAACCGGTTTCTTCCATTTGAAAGGATGTGGAATTTTATACTAGATTGAACTTGACACTGTATCACTAAAGTGAATATAATTCACTGTGATCTTCTTGCCATTTAGAACCAATGGCCCATTCATGTGTAAATGCACAGTCACAGATAAAAAAAATCATGGCAAAGTAAAGATAGACCATAATGTCATCTGTATCTAGGCAATCAGTTTCATTGTGTCCCTGTGATAAAAGGAAGAGTAAATATTAAACACAAAAAGGATTATGTTTTCATAGCTGTTCAGGAATGTACATTTTATTACAAAATACATTCACTAGGTGTATTTCTTGTATATCAATCCATATTACATAGACCATTTGAATAGATTACAAAGACTAAGTCACTGCTCGATATTGAATCACACCTACTATGCAGACAGTAATTAGGCATCCCTATAAAGAATAATTTTAGATAATTTCACACACATCTGCTACAAAAAAGATCCTAGACCAGGAAACCTTAGATGGGAGTTTGAACAATGTTGAATACAGCAGCGAAACAGCATCATCAGCTGTGGATTCCAGGTATCTTCTGAACAAAAGAGTATGAAAAAGGTTTGGAAAAAAATCTTCCTCACATCTTTCAAGCCAGAATTCAACCCTAAGGTTAATCAAATCCTACAACACTAAGGTAGTAAGAAGCTACTAATCTAAAGAGTAGGTTTAGAATAAAGTATGAAAAAACTGAAAGCCAGTCCTCAAACAGAATAGGTATTGTGGGACAGGGCAGAAATAAGCAGAGTGGGAGAAATGTCATTCCAAGACATAAAAGCAGAACCCCCCAAAACTGGCACATTTCCAATGTAAGAGGTCCAAAGGCTTTTAGACACCAAAGCTTCACCTCTACCTCAGTGCTTCAGTATAAGGAAGCCTGAAGTCCTTCCTGCAATGCAAAAATCTTCCATGATGTTGTCTTGGATAATAAATAAATAGACAAATAAGCAACCCAGGGAATCACGGTAAAAAACCTGAAGTATAATGGGCTGTAAACAAATAATCATCCCTCTTGCTTCAGTGGTCTTTAGATGAGGTCCTAAGAGCTTTATCTTTCACAGACTGCGGAAGCTCATTAAGGTACTAGGCATCAGCTGGTGGGCCTTTTCATAGCACTTTCTACTGGGTAAAAAAAAAAGTAAAATAGTCTGAGCTCATATAGGGCTGTTCGTAATTATTACTTCTCTGACACCATTTATAATCTAGATATGATTTTACAGAAGAGTCTACACTCTCTGTGTAAAATGGGTGAATTCACTGTTAGAGGTGCCTATTATTGTATAGCT
>JANHGB010013937.1:9495-21931 GCA_026283785.1 Coracopsis vasa | reverse complement strand
TGATTTTACAGAAGAGTCTACACTCTCTGTGTAAAATGGGTGAATTCACTGTTAGAGGTGCCTATTATTGTATAGCTCTGCCTGGGTACAACTGCCATTCTCTTTATATAGTTGTAGATGATTACAAGAGTCATTAAGCAGCATAAAATCATGCATGCTGGCTAATGAATGTGGAATTGATTCTCCTTTCAGTTTAATTTTTTATGCCCATTGAACTCCACTGAAATCAATAAAGTAAAGGTAAGATCAGTAAAGACTCTAGTAAAATGGGTATCAGTGAAGGAAGTCAGGCTTAGAGTTTAATGAATAATAAAATTCTAAGAAACAGAAAAAGAAAATAAAACTTCCAGCTATATCCGTGTATTTAATGTAATTGTACATGATTACTATTATTCAGGCAATTTCCCTCAACATTTGCGTTCCAGTGATATATTGTAAAATTTTGAGGTTCAGTAGAAGAGTAATGAAAGTGTACAGGGATATAATCCCCAAAGAGTTCAAGCTGAAGCTTCTGAAGTTTCTATTCTTTACTCCCACCACAAAATCACTCCAGCTTTACAAAGCACCTTTGCAAACTTTCCTTCCATTTGCCAGACATTGACATCTAAGTCTCCTTTCATTACCTGTTATCAGCATTCAAACGGACAGCAGTTCTGTCCTTACAGATCTCAAGTCTGAATTCAGAAGGTGTAACCCCATTTGATAGGTGATAATAATAAAAAAAAAGAGTTAAATAAAAAAAAAAAAAAAAGATTTTTAAGCCTGCATCCTGATATTAAAATTTTATTCAAGCAATATTTCTTTGGGTTGTTTTCTTTTTCCTTCATTCCACACACTTTCCTACTGCCTCTCTCAAATCAGCATTTTCCAAACTTCACTTAAAAAAAAAAGATGTTTTTTTAGCTATCCCAAGAGTGACATAATGCTGTGACATGTGACGCTGAGCTGTCATGTTACATTATGTGACATAACATAGCATAATTTGATAGGCAAGCCTGATATGACACCACAACTTGAAAAGACTGACTTTCTTTAACCGTGAACTAGTGTCACACTTTCTTCAAGAGATACATGCAAGAAATTTCCTGGTTTTTTTGCTATAGACTTAGCTGTAGCCTTGATCTTTCAGCGATGACTTGAAACAAATAGTGCCAGACTCATCTCATGATTGCCTTGCATGTTTTGACAATAATTTTGATGATGACAGGATCAAAATATTGCCATGTGAAACCTAACCTGCCTTTTAAAGGATAGAGAGTTTGCCTCAGAATTGGTTGTATTATGCAGCCTTAATGATTATTAAAGCTGGACAAACATGCATTTCACCTAAAAAAAAGTGAAAATAAAAAAATTCTGATAAGAATAAAAAAAAAAAACAACAACCAAACAAACAAAAAATCCCCAAAAACCTTCTGACATTTTATGATGAAGAGTTATCCTCCACAGAAAAAAAACAAAACCAAAAAGAAAACAAAAAAAAAGCACCAAACCAAAAAAAAACCAAACAAACCTGCAAGAAACACCCCCAAAAACAACAAAAAAACAAGCTGCATTTAGGTTTTTTTCCAAGACTGCATTCTTTTATTGAGATATAGTCATGATTGTTTTAGTTCAGATTTCCACCAAAAGTAGTTAGACCCAGTAATTAAGCAGAGATACAGGAATATTCCTGTCAGACACTTTCCATGATAACCACAGCAACACATCAAGTCCAGCTCTTCTTAGGGCACATGTATCTTTTAAATGGAAATACACGTAAAATGAGCTGAACCATCTTATTCAGCCTCCCAGTCTAAATAATATGCAGGTAGGTCTTCTATCCAGCCTGTACAGTTGTTCATATAAAATAGTTCCAAAAACATTTTCACTGTGAAGTCATCTGAAATTTATTACAGGCTGCAAATGGATTTTGTGTAATTGGTTAAAAGAGGTTTCTTATTTTCTCTCAGTTTCAATGTTAAATATGAATTATCTAACTTTAATCTCTGCAAATCACATATGAAATTTTTAAAAATCAATTTTTTGTTCCTCTTCATCGCCAGTAATCAATGCTATTATTTTACCTTAGCTGGCAATTTTGTCAATGAGGCTTGAACCATGACAGATCCCTGATTATTTCATAAGAAAAATTGCATTAATTTTTCTCGCTGTAACATCTGCAGTATCAAGCAGTATCTAAGACAATTTATTATGTTACAGTACACAAGACATCATTCTCAAATCTGCAATAGCACCTTACGATGAGCCTTACTCCCCTGGATATATACACTACACATTTAAGGTTGCATCAGTGGAGAATTTCACACTGGCAACAAGCTGGATTTTCATTATACAGAACAACGTTAACTTTTTCAACACGCTCTTTTTTGTCAGGAAATGTGGATCATACCAAATCAAGAGTTTTGCTACAAAAAAAACCCAAACACTTGTCTCATGTCTCAGGGCATGTTTAGATTTCATTACATACAGATAGATGATGAGAATTCATTGTGTTGTATTTTAAAAAAATCAGAATCATAATTAGTATTCAAAAAAAATTATCTCAGAGGTTTTTTGCCTCCCCATCAGCAGCTGCTGACTTGCATACCACCAGATATCGCTTCTTAAAATTTATGACAATAATAAAATGTTTAAGTCAGACTTGTAGACTGCAGCACAGGCTGGAGAGCATGCAATTTAAATTCAGTGTAGTGACACATTGATAGTTACTTTGTAATGATTCCACCTATTAATCACAAACCAAATAGTGTCCCTGCTGTCTATATTTATTTTTCTTTGCAGAGATGAGTTAATAGACATCAGCCTCAGTACCAGAGAGCCAAATCCCATTCAGTTTGGGTTCATCTGCATTTCTGTTATGAGCTAAGGGGAATAACACACGCAGCACATTAACCATACAAACTGCTCAGAAAGGGTTGTTGGTCTGGGAGCTGTGCTTTGTAACTTGGATACGGCTGCTCTCCACTGAGGAAAACTGTATTTTTCACACAGACCCTGGAAATTTTTATAATATACAAGTTTTATTTAGGCATCTTCAAATAACAGCATCCAGAGCCACTCACAGTAATTGCCCAGTGGTTCACCCACTCTTCATACCACTTGTCTCACACCTCTTTAAATTTGACTAAAATCTGACTAAATGCATTTACACTCATTGCACTTTTTATTAGAGAAAGAGGTGGCCAGGTTGTGAGCTGAATAAATATAATAATAAATATAATTAAAACTCTGTACTCGCAAGGTAGAGCACCATGTACCATGCTTAACCCTGCAGGAAAATTAACGTTAAACAGCTACTATTTGGTGAGACACATGCATTCTCCAGGAAACAAGCAGCAGACACATGCCAAGTATAATAATTATGCCCATAAACCAAGATGATGCCACAAAACTCTTTATTAACCATATCCCACAGACAGGTTTGATTTAGACACAGATGCATGCTGGAACTGGATTTAGGCAAGTGGACCCCAGTGCCCTCTTATACCCTCTTTTCACACCAGTGGGGCTTTAAGCTAAGATGAGGGAAGGGTGTGCAGGACAAGAGAGACATGATGTTCAAGGGCAGCTCATAAAGGAGGCAAAGGGAGGAGTGACGATCTGATGGAAATATCTGGACATTTAATCCTGAGTACATTCATTTCATTGTCTGATGGGTCAAGTATCACATAGTGACTCAGATACTCTGAGTCATCCCAAACTGCATCACACCATCAGCTGGAGGCCTGTAAGAAGCACATTTATATAAGATGGAAATTTGTCTTCATTAAGCAACCTACACATTTTGATTGGTTATGCTTTTTTTTCCTATTCAAAGCTTTCTCAATCACCTGGTGCTGTACAAAGTTTCTAAAAATCAAAGTCATTGTATCTTACTGAAACAAATATTGCAGGTTCATTTTCAATACCCAAAGGGGTATATTTCTGTGCGACTGGTATACCTTAAAGAGGCTTAATTAATTCAAAGCTACTTTTCAGACTGTTCAGTTGGTCTTGGAGGAATTTTCAGTGCTGTGAAATTATCCAACGTAACAATACAAAAAGTAGTTTCCATTTTAAGAAAAGATTCCCAGGCAGAGGCACCTAAATGTCCTTGCCTCTGTCTTAACATAATGATGACATATTACTCATCTGCAAGAGTTTACATGAAAGAGCTTTCTGTCCTTATGGCATTGTAAAGCCCCAAGCTGGATCAGATAGGAAAACAAAAACAAAACAAACAAAACCAATCATAGAATCACAGAATGCTTTGGGTTGGATGGGAGCAATCATCTAGTTCCAAACCCCCTGCCCTAGTAAAAGGTGCAGGGACACCTTTTACTAGACCAGGTTGCTCCAAGCCCCATTCAACCTGGCCTTGAACACTGCCAGGGATGAGGCAGCCACAGCTTCTCTGGGCAACTTTAAACCAAATCTTTGCTTCCCTTGGCACTCTGGTGGACAGTGGACATCTCTTGCAATATGTAATTCAGTAATAAACACCTTCAGCTCAAAGGGAGCTATCTGGATCAACAATTCTCCTTAGCTGAAAACAAGTTCTGATCTTCCAGGGCACTCAGCCTCCTGTTTAAACACCCACAGGGCAGCAGTTTGAGAAGCAGAAGAGATTACCCCATTTTCCCATGCATGCTGCCAGCACTACTTGTACTACCAAAAGGGAGAAATGCCGGGTAAGCGGAGAACACAGAATTGATGAGGAGCACAGACACTGTCAAAGTCATAAGGACCTGGAGCTCTTCTGCCCCAAGTCTCCCCACCCTGACTGGGCTGCAGGAGGCACAGTGCCATGGGGTGATGAAACACGTTAGGGAGCTTCTTCTGCTCAGTCCCAGCCCTGCAATCCCCTGGGATTCTGGGAGCACTGCACTTAGAAGTGGGTGTGAGAGCTTTCATCATTAATCGAGATACATGGTGCTGGCGGTTTTCTGCCTTTAACTGCCTAGAACTGTTGATATTAGTATAACGATCTCATTTATTTATTTATGAACCATTAATAAATCATTAAATTCTAATATTTCCTTTATGCTTTCTTCCATTAGCTGCTCTCCTTGCTTGTCTTTATTGACATGACTATTTCCAACCCACAAACATATTCAAAATAATTATTCCATGAAGAATGTAGTCTAAATCATTTACAACTAACAAATGCTCTTAGCTATGTTAGCAGACAGCATCTGTTTATTTAAATGATATAAGAGGCTCATTAATTTAGAATACACAATATTATCTGCTAGTAGCATGCCATGGGTCAGAAATTGCTGTTTATATCCTTAACAAGAATTAGCCAGGAGGATCATATCTGTGCTCTTTAGTATTTATAAATAAACAGAGAAGTTGGATCTTGCAGCTTTCCTCTTGGTTTCTAGATAAGTATCTTTAAAACATTGAAAATGCTTATGGCTGTCTCATGGCTTCAGAAAAAGTGTCACAGCAGCCACTTTTGTTACCAGAAGACTACTGCTTTGGCATTTGCTTATAGCAGCTTTATTTTTCTCTGCACCAGAGCGCTTGGAAACACAAGGTTGCCAGAATAAAAGGGGGTGGGAAGAATTTTTCTTGATTCCAGATAGATCCTCTACTGACCAAGGTTATCTAGTACTTGAGTCACAAAATTTTGTTGGCAGTAACAAAACAAGATTTTGCCTTCATGGAGACAATTCATTTTGGCTGCTGGTTTGCCTAGGCCAGCGAAAACACTGAAAATGTTTCAAGCTTCCCCCCCCCGCCCCACTCCCCAAGAACAGTATTAGCTGCTACTTTGTAACTGAACTCATTCTACTATTTCATAATGGGGCAATCTAAAGAGAAAAAAGAATGTTAAATTCTCCTTCATTTTTAAAAAGTTAATAAAGCTTTTTCAGATGTTATATTTTCTTTCAGGAAAATATAAAGCCAGGACTTTTTTGTAAATTCAAATATGTACTCACATACCAGCTATATAATGACTTCACAGCTGAAAAAGGTGATTTGCTATATGGAAAAAGCTTCAGATGCTCTTTGGTTGAAGCACCATACTTTGTTTTGAGATGGTTATAGTTTAATAGTCTGGCTCACACATTTTCAGCACAGCTCAGTCAGCAGTTTTAAGTCCTAGGTTAGTTAAAGTAGCATATTTCCCAAGTAGATAAGTATTTCAGAAAAATCACACTGCATGATAGTGATTTTTTTCTCACCCTTTTAGTTTTCTCAGACCTCCAGGTTTCTATAGTGTCACTCTATGGAGTGGCTCAGCAAAAACCTTCATATGGTGACCCTCAACATGACTCCATTACAAAGGAATTAGAGCAAGCCCAGGGCCTTTTGGAAATATCACTTTCCTTGCCCTCAAAATGGACAAATAGTATTCTCAGTTTCTGCTTTTGCTATTTATACAACCCCAAGTTGGATTTTTTTCATTAGTATTAATTAATATTGGCTATTATAAATGCTAGTAGTATTCTCTACACCTGGTTCTCTCAAAGGAAAAAGTTCAGGCAAATTAACCCAGAAACCAGTTGATTGTATCCCATTACAAACGTGTGCTGCTTCTTCCTAACATATACAATTCCAGAGTACAACTGAAAAAAGATAGAAAAATTTATAGCATTAGAATTTCTTGTATTAAGGCAGCTTCTAAACATGACCTTAAATGCTACTGGTAGTAATGAGCCTACATGTCCCCTGTAGCAGATCTCTTTCTGTACCTGCATTGTTTCTCACAGTGTCACAGAAGGATGGAGCCAGGTGACAGATCTTGGTAGTTATGGTTCAGGGACAGACCCTGGGAAGCAGCAGAAGAATCTGTCTCTCACAATATTGTACTGTTTGTTTAGAAGGCATCTGTCAGGACATTGCTGGAAAAAGCAACAAAATATGATGCTGTCACACAGCTCACTGAATGCCATCAGATACCAGATTAATTTCCATGCAGCGCCAAGATCTGCACTAGAAACCTAGAGCAGAAAGGTTGGGTGTGCAAGGGCAACACTGAGCCATCCCGTCATGAACACGCTTGCAATAGACAGATAAGGTCAGCTTGAAGGCAGAGTTTCTAAATGATAGATCTATTTCTCCTTCCAAACCTTTTTTAAAATGAAAATGTAAATCTGATTGACAAAGATGCTTTGCACTGGTTAAAAATGAAAACAATTTTTCATCCCCAAACATATAATTTTCTGCTCATAGAGATCCCATCTTTAATTACAAGCTGCTGCAAATGATCTTATGATCATTAACTGTCAAATTCTGAAAAAGCGTAACTCTTATTGCCCTCAGTGTTCAAATACTCCACTTTTCTAATTAAACTACCTAAGCCTACCTACAGTAAAGCTATTCAGATCATATACCACAGCTGCTAAAGGCTTCAGTTCCTATAATGTAAGCCAACCATATTTTTTATTATGATACAAATTGTATCAACTATCCCTACTACAACTGTGACTGAGACATTAAAAACAAAACATTTTTAATGAGGTAATAGCACAGCCATTGCTAATGATGATTACTTGTATTATCCTTGCAATCATTTTTAATGAATGCTCACTAGCACAAACTCTTCACTAGCTCAACTTGCCTAAGTTAATCTCATCAAAATAATAAGCAGGATGTAATAAATTACCATGACCTTAGCATAACTTTACTTACTGCTTTATCATTAGGATTATTTATTGCAGCTATTAAGATAAGAATTTTTTTCAGCTTTTGTTAACAATTCACACTTAAAATACTCATTCTTGTGTGTGTGTGTGTATGTATACATATGTATTATTTTTCTTCACTTATAAAATGCTTCTGTTATTCCAGAATATAAGCAAGGTTTACTAATAGCTCATAAATTAGTTAAAGATGGAGCTAAGAAACATTTCACACCTCCAGCCTTTCAAGGGGATCAAAGTGATCCTATAGTATGGACCTACACTCACTTGCAAGTGAGAAATATGGAAATATCCAGTCTCAAAACTGTTTGACTCACAGACATTAGCAGCTTGCCTTGACAGCTCTTTTAGCAATGATATAAATCAGAGCTATATGTCGTAGCAATATGGCTGCTCCTTTTGCAATGTCTGAAAATCTTCTGTAATAGGTAGTGAGAACAGAGGATATAAGCTCTATTTATCCATCTAATGGCACATGGTTTTGTTCACACATGAGAAACCCATATTCATTTAATTCTCCTTACATTGCTTGTAAAAAACATGAAAGTTTTTAAAAGAAAAAAAAAAAAAAGCCCCTGAGGACAGTCTGTAAACAACAAATTTTCAATTTGAATATCTTGACAGTACGTTGAACTTGAGTGAGCCTTGCTGCACACATGAAAATTACAATTACACTAAGTTCATCATGACACAATGAAACTAATGTATATAGATCCCCAGGAAGTTCAGAATCTGGGGCTTTCATTAGAATATAGGTACTAATAATATTAATACTAGCTACAAAACATAAGCAAGTGACTCATGGAAATATCACATGCAAAAGCCTAGATATACAACTTTGGGCCTCCATACTTTTCAGATTTTCAAATTTCTCCCAAGTGAACAGAGTTTCACAACAAGCTGTTTAACATGTAGATTACCCTGCAGTGAAACATAAAAGATTTCACACCTTTCAGAGCTGCTGATTGCAGACACCAAGACAAGAAACGTGCAAATGAAACAAGCTAATGTCCTGGCCAACTATGGATCTACAGCACGTTTAATTTAAAATGAAATCCATATCCAGCAAAGAATAGAAACTGTAACTTTTAGTTCTATACATAATTTATAACAACCTTAAGGCATTTGCAGCATCTGAAATTAAATAGGAAATGAAATTATTCCCTGAAGGTGTTGGCGTTGATGTAAGAAATGCGTTTAAAAATAAGTATACAAATAACTCATACTATTATTGTGTGTATTACTCAGCAGAACTCGTTACCGGTACCTTGCCACACTTCTCAAGATACTACCTTAAGCATACTGAACTTAAACTACCTCAATGCCTTCAGCATGCTCCCACCTGTCTCTTAGAGCAGCATTCTTGGTGTGGCAAATTGCCTCTCCTGTCGTAAATCTACAAAAATCACACTAAGGCTTTACAATTGCTGAAGACTAAGTTAAAGCTTTCTCTCTTTTTTTTTTTTTTAATTAAGTGCAGAAACTAAATCTGCTATAATTATAGAGTATAAATGAAGATATTCCCTTTCCACTGAGCTCTGCCTCAGGTAACCCTCAGAATGTTAGGAAATATGCTGATGCTCTCAGATCCTACCATGAACAAAGAAAATTATTCCCCCTCGCAAAACCAGAAAACAGTGGATACCTGCAGCCTCGAAGCTTCCATCACAAAAGCAACGGGCACCTGCCAAACCAGGCAGGGTTTTCAGCACACACCTCAGCTCCAGGGTTACAGAGCAACGAATGCTTTTGGCCCACAAGTGACGAAAGATAGGAATTCAAAAAATGGAAAGAATTCATGGCCAGTTATCATGGAAGGTCTAGCACAAGAGAGATGGACAGTTTTAGTAGGGAAGCATTGCACCAGCCCCGTTATTTGTTAGCCTTCTCTTGCTACTGAAGTAAACATTTTAGTGGAGTTGCATTTATTTAAATACCATACTGGCTACCAAATAATATTTGATTCCATTGGTAGTTATGATATAATAGCTCATGAGTTCATCCCATTAATTTGCTTATTGCATGAAAGTACTTGCCCAAAACCAAATTTAATCATAATGAGAGCTTGCATTGGCACAGAAAAATTAAGTGGAAATGTTCTTGTCATATCAGTGTGAGACTAATCATGTCACAGCTAACAGTGACATATAGGAATATTTATTAAAATATAGCCAAATCTCAAGGCCATGGAGCAGGGTTGTTTTGGGGTTTATTTCAATACCATTTTGATATTAGAATCATAGAATCATAGAATAGTTAGGATTGGAAAGGACCTTAAGACCACCTAGTTCCAACCCCCCTGCCATGGGCAGGGACACCTCACACTAAACCATGCCACCCCACACTAAACCATGCCACCCAAGGCTCTGTCCAGCCTGGCCTTGAACACCGCCAGGGATGGAGCCTTCACAACTTCCCTGAGCAACCCATTCCAGTGCCTCACCACCCTAACAGTAAAGAATTTCTTCCTTATACCCAGTCTAAACTTCCCCTGTTTAAGTTTTAACCCATTACCCCTTGTTCTGTCACTACAGTCCCTAACGAGTAGTCCATCCCCAGCATCCCTATAGCTCCCCTTCAGATACTGAAAGGCTGCTATGAGGTCTCCACGCAGCCTTCTCCAGGCTGACCAGCCCCAACTTCCTCAGTGTCCTGTCTAATCTGCCTCAACATTACATGCTCAGTTGCAGTATTTAACAGCTATGTTCACTAGAAAAATTCAGCTTTATGAATGTGAGAATATAAGTCATCAATCACTAATTATAAAACTAACTGAAGAGCCAATACCATCGGGTTGACATATTATACTGTTAGAAGAGCCATGAAACCACATTGTAAGCAATAAGTGGGCCAAAATATTTTAAAAATTGCTTGATGGGATGGTTTATCTGTTCAGACAAAACCACCCGAATTAGAATTGATAATCTGGTTTGAAATGACGCAGGGTGAAGTGATAGCTGTGGTGTGGCAGAGTGCAGCTCTGACAGCCAAAAGAGTTGGAAGGAGCAAGGATGTGGTGGGGGGTGGGTACCAAGTCAAGGCGACCAGTCCAGGAGTGTCCAGCCCTGACATTCCAAGGCCAACCCAAACAGCTGCAGCTTTATTCACTGCCATCTATTTTACACCATCCTACCACTTGTGTTATAGTACACGAGTCTGGTGTAGGCATCTAGGAAAGGTCTTGCAACACACTTCCCTACATAAAACTCATTCTGGGAACTTAATTTGCGTCCTGTCTGTGTCAAAGGCATGACTTGCACTGTCAGGAGAAGAAAAAAAAATTAAGACAATTAAAAAAAAAAATCCAGCTTAGATAGAAGAAACATCTCAGTGTTCTGGAACCAGAATTTAATTACTTCCTTTATCTGGGGGTTTTGTCCCTCACAAAGTCTCAGTTTGTTCCTCATCTATTGTTTCCTAACTTTTTCAATTATCTTGGGGGGGCATTCATTTGCTTTCAAAGTCAGGCATTAATTTAAATCAATGCTTTTAGCAAGTCTACTTGTTTCTTTCTGAAGGTCTTTTTAATGGCATAAGCATCTGCATAGCCCATCAATCTTCTCTCTCTGATATCTCGAGAGCTATCTCTGTCATTATATAAGGGCTGCTTCAAGAGCATTTATTAATTCAAAAGATTCAGATATCTCATTATGCATTATGGAGAGCTGGAGAGCATCTTACTGACTGGGGACACATACTTAAAGTTGGCTACAAATGTCACCAACTTTATTTTTCCTCTCTCACACATACGCATCAAAACACACACACAAACACACACCAGAAACCCTCCGATATAATGTAAATATTGTAAATAATACCTTATTATTTACAGATTAACAGTAATATCATCATACTGGGCAAAGGAAAATGCTTTAGGAGGGAGAACTATATAGGTGCATGCATATTACACAGAGATAAGCCCTTGTGACTCCCTTACAGATAAAGAAAATTTCTTTGTCTGCACTCGCGTCCTGTGAAATACCACACTGCTAAATTCAGATATTACTTGAGATCATCCAGTCAATCCACCATGCTGGCATTCATGACTGTTTGTAACTGGTTTTTGTTACTGAACAAAGATTTGCTGGAAAGAGTGGAAAAATGAGACTAACAGCTCTTCATCCTCTCCAAGGCATGGACATAACTACTCTCCTCTCAGCCCATTTTCTCTACTCAGAACAGCAGCAGATACTTGCAGTTATCATGCCACCTGCCTTTGTTACCAAAATAGTAATAAAAATAACAGAAATTTAAGACTAGAGAATAAAAATCGGGAGGAAATTAGCAAACTGAATAACCCAAAATTTCCAAAATGGTGCTAGGAAGAACTTTCTTTTTTCCCTGAAGGTGCACACAGTTTCTGCTGCACATGAATAAAACCATTTTACCTGCACTACAAGCCTTGTCCTGGCAGCACAGCATCCCACAGTGGTCATAACCAGCCACTATACACTTCCGCCATGCCTTGCAAAGGCTTTGCTTTTCACCCACCTTCAGGCTGGGGCTGGGCAGTCCCGCAGCTTGATAGAACCACAGAGAAGGCAACACCACCATTTGGAATAACCAGTAGCTTTAAAAAATTGCTTCAGTCTTCTTCTCAATGAACACAGATGAGCTTTCTAAGCACACCAAGCAACAATGGGTATGATGCACCAATTTTGTGTTTGGCTTAAGCACCAGATTATTTACACTGTCCTCTAGCCTCTAGTAGCTCTTAACACAACCAAAACCTGAAAGTGTTTGTAAGAGTCCAATGGGGGGGTTTGTTTCATTTTGAGTTTGTTTGGTTTGGTAGTTTGTTT
>JANHGB010013934.1:0-18271 GCA_026283785.1 Coracopsis vasa | reverse complement strand
TAAAATTAGAAAAAACCCAAACCTGCCTCAAACTCATCCCTTGACATCTCATCCTTCCCCCCCCCCTCCCCGTGCCCTAAACCACAAGCCAATCCTCCTAAGGTTTGACTTGGAATTGGTTTAGCTCCATCTGGTTATGGAGGTCATGTGAATCAGTGTCTGTGTTGAAAAGGTTGAATCCTTTAATTTGGAAACTGCTACTTAAAAATATTTAAAACCAAAATCAAATACAAGTGCTGCACTGTAGTTGTCATCCTGTGTTGTAATTGGTGTGATGAACCTTTTGGAAATTGCATATTCTACCCAACATCTATTATTTTGGTAATTATTTTGGAGGTTTTTTTAAATGCTGAGAGATCAACAATTAGGAGTCCTATTGTTTGTGAGTCCCTATGGAAACACTTCCAGTAGTGATATGGCCCTACAGCAGGCTGCAACTCTGGGGTAGAAGAGTTGTGTTAAGCAGGTGGTGTGAGAAGACAAATCTTTCAGACTGGTTAGATTAGATTAATTTGAAATTAAAATCCAGATATTGTAGGTGTATGCGAGTTTCCCAGTCCTTCTGATTGAGGTTCAGACAATTTAGTTTCCTGTGATTTTTTTTTTTTTTTTCTTTTTCCCCCCTTCAAACTAAATGAGATCATCCAAACCATTTAAAAATACACAGGTTTAAAGATAAAAAGGTGACATTTGTGGCTTAACTAAACTTCTGGATTTCTTCCCATATTATAAAGTAGTACAGGACAGTATTGCTTATGCATATTATACGATCAGGTGCTGTACTGATGAAATCAGGGACCTTGATGATGTTACTCCTCGCCCAGCAAGGTGGGGGATTCAGTTATAATATGAGTGGAGAAAATTTGCAAAACCTTCAAATATTTCAAAATCTTTGGATCCAGAGGAAACCAAGAGAAGTAGGAGTAGAACCGATTGTTATCGTTTGTGCTTTTCAAGTCAACTCGCTTAAGAAAAATAGCTGAGTTGGTTAGGTTATTTTAGGGTAGATTGTAGTGTTAGAAAAGTTTGAACAGTTTTCTTGTGCTTGCTTAGAAAGAACCTTGGTCTTCTGGAGTATGCCATTAATATCTTCCAAGGTGGAAATTAGGAAACTTTTTCACACCTTGGCCAGCCGAGTACCTGTATTCCAAAGGGAAGAGTGTATTCATCTCTCTTCTAGGGAAGAATAAAGGGATGGGTAGTAAAGGGAAGAGTACCAATCTCTCTTCTATCAACCATCACACAACAAAGAAATTGTTCTGACACTTGCAGTTTTAAGTTTTGAAAGAATATTTAAAATAAACAAACCCCACAATTTGAAATAAACCAGGAGCTATTCAGGAAACTGGTAATAATCTCAGGAGGAAGTACAAAGGCCATGTTACTAGAAATAGTAAAAAAAAAAAAAGGAGGCTATGGAACAATGAGTCGTTATGCTAAATACAGCAGTCAAACAACCTTATGGAAACTGGACATGTCATTTTCAGAGGGGTACAGCTTAGAAAGAAAATGTACAGCTGTAGAAATCATCTGCAGGAAGGCAGTGTGGTGATGAATTTTGATGTAGTAGATGTTTCTTCAAAACTATAAAACTCATGCATATATTTGTGTATTGTAACATCAGCTTGAAAATGCTACTTGCCACTGTTAAAATTTCTGTTAGCATTTCAGTTGTGTTCTCTCAAGTTAGCTAAAGGTTAGAGAGAAGGAACTAGTTTGTCCCATTAGTTAGCAACACAAGAATAATAGCTAACAATTCTTTCAGGTCTGAACTTTAGGATTATTTATAAGAACTGCAGAATTACGCAAAACTCAAGAGGATATCCTCCCAGGCATAATATTCCTCTAGTTTTGCCTTAGAATACAACTTATATAGGTTTAGATGCTCAGATTGTCATGACTTGTTGATATGAATTAGAAGCCCCACACTTGAATTGGGGCTGTTTTTGGAGGGTGGGCAGGGACCTGGTAATGCTTATACTGTAAAGTTTTTTGCTTAAGTAAGTAAAGCTTGGTGGGGGTTTGTTGGGTTTTCTTTTTCTTTTTTTTTTTTTTTCTTTCTGTCCACATTTTCTACAGAGGACTGCAGAACTGCCGTCCTGAGCATCTATATTTTAAAATGAGTCTTTTCGGTAAAAGAATAAAAGCAGTTTGATTACCATAGAGATCCAGTCCATTGTGCTCAGTTTGTTCCATACCCTGAGGCATGTGGAGTTTATGACTGCACTCCTCTTGCAAAGCAGCATGTTTTTGTTCCCTTCCCACTTGCTGTCCTCAAAATTCGTCATCAGTCCAATTGTTTTGAGATGGAGCTTTCCTTTTTCCCTTTTTCCCATGGATCCCCAGTGCTTATCCATTATGCCCAGGACTATTGTTTCCCCCAAGAAAATTCCCAGCTCAGTTTAAAGAAATAAGGTGGACTGCTACTGTGGCGAAATACAAAAATGTTAGAATGGAGAAAAGAGACCTAGTGTTGAAATGTGAACAAATGAAGTACGAAGGCTTGTTTGGCTCTTACAAATAAGACACAGAAAGGGGAGAGCAATCAATACGAGCAAAAGTCGGCATCATCTTGTGTTTTTTCCCTTTGTCATGCTGTTTAACAGCCAGTATCATGTCAGTGCCTTAACTAATGGCAATTTTAAGAGCAACACTGGGAAATATATGTGTTTTCCTGAAGAAAACCATATACATTTGTTGTATGGTATAGAGAGCAATCTTTTGCTATCTTACAGCTGTGACTCACTGAGAACATTTTTGGGTGCTTTGTAGGCATGGAATAGGAAGCTGTTTTCCATGAAATCTGTAATGACATGGAGCCTAGTCTTTGAATTCTCATGCTCTGGAAGAGTTAATCCAAACCCCTGTGAAGTAAATGCAAAGACCCTAGTGGCTTCTCAGGACTTTGCAACAAGCTGTTGAGTTGAGGAGCCTGTATACTTTTCTACTGACAGTTGTCCATGAAATGGTGCATGCAGACTTGTTTCCTTTCTCGGTTCTACAATCACTCTGTGTGTTGTTTAAAAAACAAAACCAACAAAAATCACTTCACCAAGCAAACCCCAGAGAACAGGTTCTCTAGTTATGTCCATTTTGACACTAAGCAGTGAGGTTTAATAAGTCAAGCGCATCCAGTTTCATTCAGTTCTAGAGTCAATGATAGATGATGCTGAAGAGTACGTCAGAGAAAGACCTGAGCAAAATTTGGCATGGTAAGACAGATACTTACCTGGAAAGCTTTTAGAATGACAGATATACGCTGTATTATGTGGTGTACATTGGGCCTTTCCTGAGTAGACCTGTTGCAAGCCCGTCAGTATTTGTTCCAAAAAATATTCACTGAAGAGTTATCAATATTTTTTTTATTTCTTTGATAGCTTGCTTTAATTGCCTTTCTGTAATTCATTCTAATTTCAGGTTAATTGTATACAATTTGATGACAATGTGCTGTGTCTACCAAATGCAAATTATCCAAAGCCTTCAAGCAGCATTTCATCTTAATGAAAATGCGTTTGGAAGGGAAGAAATGTGGTTTGAAAACAGAGGTCAATTTTGGCAGCTAATGACTTGGTGTAAATGAACAGAAATGTCTTGCTGACTTTTTTTCTTTTCTTTAGTATAGTGAAACATGCGTCTGTTTCTCTCAGGTCTGCTGTTGTAGTGCCTTAGGAAGAGAGGATCTTTTTCTTATGGTAATTTCTGAAAAAAGGTACTTTACCAAGCCATCATGAACCTGGCCCATTTCTGTTACAAAATGCCCCTTTTCTTATAGCCAAGTACTTTGTTGGCCAGAGATGAGGATATAGGGGTTTGGGAATGGAAGCAGCAAAGTAAACAGAATGAAAGCTGATGTGAGTGCTTCGGGTGATCCATGGAGACTGAGTAATTATGTGTAACTTCTAATGAGATGAAGATGTTGAATTAGGTAATAGGAATTTTCTGAAGCAAGAAGCAAACTGATTAAGAAAATGTAATGTGGACCTGTTGATCAGTGCTAGCTTTTTAAAAAACATGCAGTGCCAAGTTGAAGACATTGAAGACTTATTCACATGTCAAAGAAAAATAGTATCAGCTGAAAGGGTGGTGATTTCCCATGCTACATGCTTTCCCTTCTTTAAAGGGAACCCGTCCCCCTACTTTTGTTCTCCATGCTCCTTCATCCTGTGCTGATCATTTGACATTGACCAGAAAGCAGGTAGGATTTGAACATTGACTCAGCCTGGACGTAGGGAAAACTGGGGTTTAATTACCGAATTGGAGTAGAAGTTTTTATCCCATTAGCAATCCTCAAAGACTACAGCACCATAAAGTGGAATCGTTTAACAATGTGTGTCTCTCGTATTAAGCACGTTTGAATGAATGCCAATGAAAGACCTGTAAAATGTAACTGATAATGAAAGTCTTGGGGCATATCTAAACAGCGTTTGTTTTAAGTTTTAGAAACAAACATCAAATAAAAACCAATAAAAATGGATTTTTATGGTTAGTCTTTTCTCCTCTCTGGTGGAAAGTAATTTCCTCTTTTGAAGGAAATCTTGCTCCATAAGAAGCATTTTCAATGAATACCAATGATATTTAATTGGTAAACGTTCAGGAAGAGATTTTAATTTTTTTTAAAGTGAAAAATGCTTTTTTTTTAAGAACAGGTGGTCTAATGCCCTTTTTTCTTTCAAGATGAAACTTTAGGGTTTAGTAGCAGGAATGCTAGCATCAGAATACAGATTTTTCTGAAAGAAAACCTTTTGGCAGATGATTGAGCTGTGACAAGGACACTTTTCCAATGCCAAATGGAAATTAGGTGCCCAGTTCTCATTGACTTTCAGCATCTAACTGCCATTTGTTCTTTTGTTAATCTTTCTTTGATCTGAAGTAATTGGCTTCTGCCTGTGTATCTGTATCTCCTTCTGTGAGGCATGTGTGAGGAGGAATGTGTTGTAGGGAGATTCGGGTTGTTCATCAAAAAGAGCATCATCTGTGTGCTGGCAGTCACTTGAATGTGACAGCACGTGAAATGTGGATTGCAGACCTGCAGAGTGGGAGAGGATGAAAGCAGGATTCACCTTCTGGTGACCTTATTATGCCAGTAATCAAAATGAGTTGCTCAAATATGTAATAACAAGGTGCAGGCTGGATTCAGTGGATTCACTGCAAGGTATGTGTTGACTGCCAAAGCATGGCTGCTCTAGACGATAACCTCAGACACTGTCCTGCTTTGCAAGCTTCTTGACTTGGATATGAGATAAGAGGTCGTAATTTTGTGCTCTTTCTAAACAGGTCTTTGCTCCTTCAGAATGGAGTACTCTGCCCCCATCTGAACCACAAAGATCTTGAGAGTTTGAGTGGGGAACGTTAGTGTAGTTACTTGAAGTTAAATCTTTTTTATTGAAGTTTCAAAAATAAGAAAGTGTGTGTAAAGCCTTTTATGTGCATTTGTCACAAAACTAGAATGCAATGCTAAGCAAACTGCCTAAACCAAACTTTCTGTACGTTGCTGATTCTGCCTTGGTTTTCATGATACATTAGTTTGATTTGCAAAACTCCTGATCATTAACAGGTGTCAGAAATATGGCCAGGAGCTGAGCTAGACTGTGCAACAGATAATACTGAGGATCCACATCTGGGCTGATTTCATTGGTTTTGAACAGGGTAATCAACATTTTGTATGTTTGTATGTATACCATCCCATGTGTAGAATTAGGTGCAATGAGTGAAATGTTCTTCTAGCATTGGGATGCTTAATAAAATTAATACCATAGAAAAATCCTGGTAGGAAGTGAACATTTTGTGTAAAACTGTAAAATAAGAGGTAGGCATAGACTCTTTTTTTCTTGATAATTCCGTCTTAGTGAGGAGGTTTATGTGGGTTTTGTTTTTATTTTTTGTTTTGTTTTCTTTTGTTTGTTTTTATTTTCAGTGCCTTGGAAGGCTTATGGGGAGAAGTAGGATGATATAAATAACAATTATATAGCAATGAAAATAAGGCTGAACCAGTTCTGGTCAGGCAATCTGTGCTGTGTAACTAACTTTATTGTAGGGGTGTTTGTAGGGATGTTTGTGGAGGTTTGTGTAATTCTGTTACAAAGCAAGTAACAGTGGGTAGTTTATAAACATTAATTAAACCATGTGGTGGTTTTATAAGTGAATAACTAGGAATCAATTACATGTTAACCTTTTTTTTAAAGGGCATTCAGTGACACAAGAAGTCACAATGGACTGAGAAACTCCCTCAGTTCTTGACTCATAGCTGTAATCGTAAGACAGTTCTAAATAGTAGCTAAGTAGTCTTTCATTATTTCAAGTGAGGAATGTTGCATTGGGTTTCCCTGTATTTCCTAGGTAATATTTTGGGCACTATATTATAATATACAATCAACTTAAAATATACTGAATTATATTCAGACATATGCATTAAACTGTAAAATTTCCACAATTTATATAATCAATGTAAAGGGCTAAAAATCAATGAAAAATTTAAATGCTTTATTAGAAAATATCAACAAAACTTTGCCTTAAAAAAAAGTACAGGCAGTTTGGTTTTTATGATGGCAGATCTGTTAAAACTTTTTACCACCATATTACCAGATCCTGGTGTAATGCTTCTGTTCTTCTGGTTTTTTGTATTGAAAGGAAAACCTGAAAAGACTGAAAGATTTCACCTCCACTTTGTATCCTCTTGAAGTAAGCAGCTGTTATGAAATAAAATGCTGTTCAAAATCTTTAAAGTTCCAGGGAATCTACTTTTGCCTTTGTTAAAATGGTCTCAGGGTTGCTAGGCCTTTGGTGGTGATGGAACCGTTCACACCAGCTTTTCCACTTTAGCTGCTTGTACTTGATTTTACTGTTTGGAAATGAAAGTTATTTTCAGAACAGCACATTACTTTGCTTCACAGCTCTATCCACTATTTGGCTCACTTGGCTGCCTTAGTTTTAGAGAGGCTGAGAGTGAGATAACGGAAGGATAAGTACATTGGGGCTGACCTGTAGCGCACCGGGAGGGATCTGTGGAAAATCAGCTGAGAGCCTGTCCAGGAGCTTGGCACAAAGCACCCTGCTACTTGCTTGTGTGTTGGAGCTGCCACTTGAGACTCTTCAAAAAATCGAAAGCTCCTATAACTACTGATCTCCTAAGATACTGTGCAGGTTAGGTACTGTGACCAAGAAATAACTGGCTCATGAAGTATATGTATGTATTTGGAGGCACTGAAAAACTGACCAGGATAAAGTATCCAATGTTGCTAGAGGATAGCTGTGATTCAGAAAAAAAGGTAAAGCATGTACTAGACCAATAGTAGTTGACTCCATTGCACGAAAAAGACTTTTAAGCCTTTAAATTCCTTGTCTAAGGGCTCTGTTTGGTATCTGATGTGCTGTAATGGCAGAATGTCAACTCCTACAAAAAGTGGTATAAATACTGTCAGAATAAAGCTCACTTTGCAAAGATCTAGGACAGGAAGCTCCTACTGTGCAAAAGCCACAATAAGGAAAATCTGTTGCTAGCAGTGCAAAAGCCGAGTAGGAACGCACTTAACTCAGACTGAAGAATTACTGCTCTGCCGAACTGGATCCAAGCAAAAGTGTTTGTACCTATATCTTACTTGGAAGTTCTTAAATTTCTGAGTGGGAAAAAGCCCATTGGTGTGGGCCCGGTGTTGGAAATAGGATGTACTTCTTTGGGACTTTCAGACCACTCCTGTGGGATCAATCTAACCTGTTCTGATGATTTTTGTTGTGATTGAATGCCTTTCTTGGTCCACATTTGTCACCATTCCTTTTGGGGACTCTCCCCTCTGAGGCAAGCATGACAGTATATTCTGACTTGTGAAGAGCTTTAAACATTATGAAAGCCTAGCTAGGAAAAAAAATGAAGACAAAGAACTGCTGATGTTCTGTTCTTTGGTAGACGATCTTCAGTTTTAAAATTTTAGTTAATCAGTATTTTGCGGAGGTTGGATGGGATGGAGATAGACAATTATCTTGGCATAGGAAGCCATTTAGAATTGGAAGTGAACAGCTGTAAAAGCTCAAGAACTGATTGTGGTTCTCTGAGACACTTGTAATTCAGGGCCCTGAACCTAAAGCCACTTATGCCAATGATTAATATGTACCCTGATTTGGGAGGGAATAGATGAAGCTTATGCAAGTAAAGGTTTTCAAGTTTGGATCCATACTATGGCTCGTGCCTGCTCAAAACATCTGCTTTAAAACTATTTACATGTTTTATCAGAACAAAAATTGGTAAAGTAGAAATCCTAAGCTGGAATTCAGTCACCAAACTTTACATTAATTTCTCCCGTTATCTCCAAACATGGTTAGATCATGGGACAGTTTGGTGAAACATCCCTGTATTTTCCATGATTATGGGATTCTGCTGACAAACCAGGATACTCCCTGGTTGCTCTGAGACTTGTCACAGCTCTCCTCCTGGGCTCCCAATGCCAGGTCAGTCAGCTGCATGTGGCATTACTGATGGTTTATTAGCTTACGGCTGAGTGACCCTGTGGCCAGTATCGCAATGTCCCTGCCCTAATCTGAACCTTATAATATCATATTAAAAGATAAATATGACTCCTGACCTATTTATTTTCAAAATGATTTAGGAAGCGCTTTGGGTTGCGTGATGGGCAAATCTAAGGTTTACAGGATTACTGGAGAACATGAAATTTATGTAGCTGGATCACATTCAGTCCAACAAAAACTTACCTTTTTTTTTTTTTTATCCCCTGACAGTTGATACAGAATGTAATTTTAGTCATCAAAAGCTTCCTGTTTGTGGTTTTATTTTTTACTTTTTTTAACATTTGGCTTCTTTGCAGAAGCCAATAAGGTACTGACAATTTTTGTCAGCTTAGAAATCACAAACATCCAGAGGTTTGTGAAAATCTAATTCTCAGTAAAGACAAAGACTTTCGTTCCCTATCTGTTGAGCATTGTCCGATCCTGTATCACTTGAATGCAGAAGGGTGTGTGGGAATAGCTTCTTAACATGGCACAGTTCCTTCCACTATACTTGCAGTATGCCATCAGAGAAGTGGGTATGTACCCATTACATTAATGCAAGTAGCAGCTGGAGGCCTGGTTACGTGGAGACTTCAACTGTGTGTAACTACTGAGCTTAATTACATTAGCAAAGTAAACATTTTCCTAGCATAGATGACGTCTGTGTCTTTAAAGTGAGTAAGGTTTAATGCGTAGTGGATAACAAAGCTATCCAGATAATGTCTTCCTTTCTAGGTCAGTGCTTTCCTTTTAAAGTATACTTCTGTTCTGAAAGGCAATCTGTACAAATGGTCTGTTGGGTTCTGTATTACGTTAGTGTCATGTTTTCACTTATTATATATGTTATAGTGTTATATATGATATCGTTTCTGTAAAAGCTGTGCTACAAAAGTTGTCAGGCTTCAGAAAACAGTGTGCTCTTCCCTCAGGAGATATCACTCTAATTTTAGGTATCCTGAAAACAGGATATAGCAGAAGTAAAGATGGTGGAAAAGGCGAGAATTGGATGTACTGGATGAGTAAACATTCCAAATTTACTCAGTAAAAGTGAAGCCCATAGAAAAAGAAAAGCTCATCAATGAAGGAATGACCTTTGTTAGCTCATTGTTATAGTTGTCAGCATAAAAGGGGAACCAGGAGAGCAGATGGGTATGTTGAGGCTACACTGTAGCTGAATAGTGAAACTGGGAACAAGAAGTGTCCTTAGTGGGATAAATGCTCTATGGAGTCTGTTGTGCCAAATCCTAAGTCCCTGAATATTTGATCATGTTTAATTATGATTCTGTATGAAACAGAGAAAATGTACTTAAATGTGTAGAGAGGCCAAGAAGGTTAAGGCTGAAAAACCAAACTTTTTCTTGTGTGAAGAAAAAAAAATTAGCAGATGGATTTGTGTTACTGAAAGAATAAAGTCAAGGAAATGCAGCTCTTAGCAGGTCTGTTTTGTTGGGAGCATGTCCTTGTGTCTTGGGTGCACAAAGTAAGAAGGTTTTGCTAGTCAGATTTGTGTGATGAGGGCCTGGGTGAGACTTTTAACTGTCAGAGCTGAAAGAAAAGGTTACTTCCTAGACACTGTAGTCTTTGTCCTTTAGTTTTGCACAAAGGGAAAGCTCTAAATGAGGTACCACAGGATGAATATGTGGCCCATGAAGGGTTTACAGTGGAGAACAAACTGTATTAAATTCAAATATGCATAAAAACTAAATTAGACTAGCTTATGAAGTAAAGTTGAAGCCAATTATGGAAATTAAGCATGATGTAATAGTTAATGAAACCAGTGTAGCAAGCACAGTGAAGCTATGCTGATTGCCAAGAACATCTTGCTTTTACAGTCCTTACGTAACTGTTAGAAAAGGCCTCAGAGTGTTTTTAATGACAGTAGGCCTTTTTAATAACATTTAATTTCTTCACTTGCTGTTCTTTTCCCTGTGACATTTTTTGCTGTGTGTGTGTGTGCGGGCAGTTAAAAAAACCTGCTGTTTGTAATATTTCTAAGCAGTGTTCCACGTTACACATGTATTTTTGTTGCCACTGTGAGCTTCTGTGAATTGCATGTGTGTAGTCCATTAACAAGGAAAATTCAGTCTCCTGAGGACTTTTATTGCCCTTACCAGCTGAGTGGAAGATTTGTGGTGTTGTCTGCCATGATTTGCTTCTGTTTTCAGCAATCCAAATTTAATTTCATTAGAGGAAAGAAATACCAAACAAAGCACAAAGCAACGTAATATTGTGTTGGCTCGGTGATAATAGCTGTTTTCCAAACTTTTGTGCTCTTAAAAAATGGTATAACATGGATCTGAGCATTACAGAACTTGAATTGTCACTTTTCAGAATTTCTCAGTCCTGTTCTGTCAGTAGAAAACTAGATTTCACTTCACAAATCCTTGTCTGACTGAAGTCATAATAAAATAAGCCAAATGGACAGGATTCCCAATTTTGAAATAGAGATTTGTTCTACTATATGCTGATAATAAAAGCTGACTTGCTACAGATTGCGTTTTCTTCAGCATCAAGCAGGTTTTAAATTTATTCTGTGTTTTACAGATATATAATAAGTTAAACTTATGACTAACATGCTGGACTGAAAGCTGAGAGATCATCACTTGACAGACTTCTTATAAGATCTTGGGTAATTCAGGTTACACATACCTCAGTTTCCTATGTACAAAATGAATGTTAAAACCAGTGAGGTTAGAAGGTTTAAAAATGTGTTCTGAATTGTCAAAGCCAACTGTTTGTAGAAATACCAATATTTGACAAAATTTTACCTGAAAGGAGCAACAATAGAGTATGATATATACTCTGGTATGGGGAATTAAGGTGCTGGGCTCTGCTCTCCCTAAGCCTTATTACTCGTATCAGAAGGGGACTTTGCTGTGGTTTCGAATCACAATTAAATGGTATGTGGTGCTTATTTTTCAGAATATCTGAAGCATTTGTGCTTTTTCATGCTTAGCTTTTTTTCACTTGTAAGAAAGATCCTCTGCTTTAAGTCAGTATCTGGAGACTGTTTTTTGTGGTCACTCCTTCTGCTTCGTTTCTTCCCTGATTTGAAAGTCCAGAGGAGAACATGCTAATTCTTTCTTCCATCATGTCGTTTTCTGATTTCTTCTCCTCAACTGACTATCTGGTTCATCCTGTATTTTTTCTTTTTTTTTTAGCCCAATTTTGAGGAGGGCACTGGTGATCTCAGAGGGCCCGGGAGAGGTGGTTTTGATGTGCTGGTGGGTCTTTCCGGCTGGAGGGGTCACTCTTGAACAGAAGCTGTCTCCAGGCATGTTTTGAGGCATTGGCACAGGTTGCCCAGAAAAACTGTGGCTGCCCCATCTCTGGCAGTGTTCAAGGCTGGGTTGGATGGGGCTTGGAGCAACCTGATCTGGTGGAAGGTATTCCTCCCCATGGCAGGGAGTTGATCTAGATGATCTTAAGATCCTTTCCAACCCAAACCATTCTATGATGGGTGTTACTGGCTGAAAAACAGATCATCAGAGCTAAGCTACTGGGTAGAGCAAGGGACTTTGTAGATAGCAGAAAGAGTGTATTTAAATAGCCCATTCAGCTGTAATGCTTGTTTACCATGTACTTAACAGCACTGTTAGTCCCATGGGAGAATCTCTGTATGGTCTGTAAATTAGAGAAACAGGCTGTTAACCTGAGAAGCCTGATTCAGAGTTCCTATCAGTGAGTATTCAGTGAATTTCTGAGATATATGATGTAGATTAAGTAAAATTTTTTTGTGTTTGCAAAACATAAGTTCGTAGTTAGAAAGTGACCCAAAATGTTGAAAAAAACCCAGAAGAGGCCCTTAGAGTTGGTTGTCTTGACATTAATTCTTCTGGGCATATATTCAATACATGTATTCAAGTTGTAGAGTAGAATGTCTAAAGAGAATTGTTAGGAGTTTTGCATTGTTAAACAGGCTATAAACTAAACTTGTGTTAATATTGTGTAACTAAGAGAAACTGCTACTAAGTACTTGAAAGTTCTGAGTTGTGCATGTGGTGGCAAGATACCCCAACTAACTAGCATTTTTATCATATTGAGACAAATATGTTGAAGTGGAATCAAACCCTGGTTTTGGATTACAAGTGTTTGAGTGAAGCAGTGTAGGTATAAAATAATCAGAAGCAGAAAACTGATGAATAAAGCTGTGCTTCAAAGAATTCCAAGCTCTTAAAAGTGAAGTCATACTCAGTTAAAGCTTTGCTGCTTTTGCAGTTCTTGTAGGCTTTTGATAATGCTACTACTGTGTTTGTGATCCCAGGGTAGCTTTAATTAATTTTAAAAAATTAATTAGATAATTTTCCTTTTTTCTTTGCCCTCTCCTTAGGGAGTTGCAAAGCAAGTTTGAGTTATTTTGCAAATAATTTCTGAGCTTGAGAGTACTGACTCTATCAGACATGAAATATTAGAAACAGTGCAACAGCTCATTGCATTGTATGTGTATTTTTTCCCTGTCATCTATTCTGCCTCATAAATCAAATATCTCAAAGGATTAAAAAAAGAGAAAGCGTAAAAGGGAATAAGACAAGAATAGGAAACGAAGAAGAAAGCAATTCTTAATTTTCTTTCAGAAAAATTGATTATAAATGAGTGACAGACAGGTTTCTAAACCACTGAATATTGCCTTCTTTCCTATATTGACCAAACACAATAGTATTTTGTGTCTGCACAGAATCATTGCATACAAAGAACTTGATGTTGCTTGTTTCTATAGCTACAGTAAATGTAATTACTAGAGTATCTTTTGCAGATTCCGGTGTAACTTCAGGTAACTAATGACATTTACTTTTTTTTTAAAACATTTGGGGCAAAACGCTCATTTTGAATGTAACACAAGTAATACCATTTTCCGTCTTAGTTAAGTACTTTGTCATAAGACTTATCTCTGCAGAGCCTGGGGTTCTGTCTGTAAGCATATTACAGATATTATTGCTACTTATTTTCTAGAAGGAAGATAAAGTACTGTGTGTCCAGAGAAGCTTCTCTTCCATTTTTACTGTTTGCTACATACCACTGCAAATTCAATGTGAAATTACTGCAGAGATAATTCATACTATTCTGTGATATCTTGGATTAAACCAGAGGCACCTCAGAGACCATAACATTATCTCTGGGAATACAAACTATATAAATACAGACTTGTGATGCAGGGTTATGTTAGAATGTATGATTTTCTTAACAACAGAGAAAAAAACAGGTAAAGAATGTTTATTTCTTCACGAGAGCCAGTTTTTCAGCTAACTGCCTTATAATTATTCTGTGGGAAGAAGGAGACTTTTTTTTCCTCTTTTTAGGAGAGGTTCTTGATGAAAAAATGATAGATTCAGTCAGGCACAATCCAGACTGAACAGACTTTTAAATTGTGGCATATGAGGCGTTTAATGGTTATGTGTATGAGGGGAGTTTGTTCTGAACCCACAAAGGGCACAGTAGCAGAAAATAGGTATCTGAGTTTATCTTAGTAATGTGAAAATTAGCATGGAAATTTATATAACTTCAGTTGTTTGCTATAGTATATTTTGTGTGGAAATCTAAGAACTATGTTTTATCTTGGTTCATAGCTAGACAGAGGTTCAGACTATCATCAGGTCAGAGATTTTCAAGGTAATTGGTAAATTAAGATTTCAATTAACTGGACTGAAACACTAGGAGCAAAATTAACTTAATGAAGGAGGAAGTTCTTATTTGACTTTAACTTTTTTACTTTGTTCATCTCTTACACTGTGCGACATGTTGAATTTGGAAATAATATACACAAAAAGCATTAAAACCCCCACATTGCTAGTCCACAGAAAGTTTTCTGTGATACCAAAAGCTGTCTGAGAGAGTAAAAAGTCTGCCCAGGCTGCCATTTTGTACCTGCAGAAGAGCTAGCTGACTTCAGTGTCCTTCTTGCATGAAATGCATCTCCAAATGTTTGTTTGTTTTGCATATATATGTGTGTGCATACCCTTTATGTGTCTGTATGTGAATACATATACAGTGTATATGTATTTTGTGCTCATACATTAAATTGGAAGAAAATATTTTTATTCTAGTACAGACTTATCCTTGTTGACTGTCTTGAATGGGCTTACTGGTCTTGGTTTTCAGTGAGTCAGTTAATAGTTTCTCTTAGAACTTAAACTGCTTACAAAGTTTATTGGCATTTTATTTCACTATCATCTTCATCCATGGAAGTACTTACACTTGTCGAATGTTTGCCATTTTTATTCTGTTTGACAGATATGGAAATGTCACATGTAAAAATTATTGATCCTAACTAGACCTGTATTGGAGCATGGTCAAAACTATAAACGAGTGGAATGACAGTGGCAATGATTTGCACGGCCTGACCATGGCCATCTTTCGTAGCTGTGTGATAAATTATGTTGTGGTCAGCAGTCAGAGGACATGGATCAGATACTGTCATGGTTTAAACCCAGCTGGTAACTTGGCACCACACAGCTGTTCACTCACCCTTCCTTTTCCCTCCCTCCTCTGGGCGGATGGGGAAGAAAATCAAAAAAATGTAAACCCCACAGGCTGAGATAAGAACAGTCCAATAACTAAAGTGCAATATACTACTACTAATAATAATAAAGGAAATAATAAGGGGAAGAGACTATAAAACCAAAAGGTGGGGAGGAGAACAAACCCGCAGTGATGCCCAATACAATTGCTCACCACCCACTGACCGATACCGAGCCCGACCTGAGCAGCGATCAGTCTCTTCTGAACCTTCTGTGCTGCGATATGGAATACCCCTTTGGCTAATTTGGGTCAGGTGTCCTTTCTCTGCTTCCTCCTGGCTTCCTGTGCCCCTCCTCACTGGCAGATCATGAGAGACTGAAAAGTCCAGGGTAAGCGTTGCTCAGCAGCAACTAAAACATCGGTGTTTTATCAGCATTACTCAGACTAAAGCTAGAACATGGCACTGCACCAGCTACTAGAAGACAACTCTAACCCAGCTGAAACCAGGACAGATACCTTGTAAAGCTGGAAGACAGGAACAATCAAGAGAGTTTTACAGGCACAACCTGACAGTGGTTCCTCCAGACTTTCAGAATGGAGTAACTAGTGAATGTGTCTTAGCAGTTCCCTGACAGTTTGCTTTTCTCCATAGCTGACAGCTGGCTAACACAAAAGCCATGCCAGGAAAGTCCTGATGCTAATTCTGTAATGTGCCCTAACATAAATAAGAGCTAGTGATTGACCAGCTCTTGTGTTGCATGATAAGAAAAAAATAGGAAATTACAGGCTTGGAGCATTTAATGGGCAGAGGTTGCTTGCATTTTGCCTGCAGTTCTTTGGGCATCAAAAGGCATAGAACCAAGTTGACAGATTTGTTAATTACCTTTCTTATACATAGCACCCGTTATAAAAATAGAAAAGGAAGGAGGAGGTTTGGGCTTATTCCAGGCAGGATCCCAGTTCCCTCCATTTGGTACATGGGTGGTGTTTCCTCTTCTGGCACTCAGGGATTTGATTATTTACACAGGTTTGCTTAGCGAGTGCACAATTTAAAAAATGATTTGACAGGAAAACAGACTTGCCTGCATGTGTGCACATGCATACAGAAATTTTTGTTCTGTATGAATGTGTGGCATGGACAAGAAAGAGCATGTTCCTTTTGACAGTATAATAGCTATGGTGGAAACATCACAGCATCTTGGCCCATGCTCAGCCTTTCTCCAGCAGCCCTTTAGTGTGTGGTGTTCTCCCTGCCACCTTGTGTTTGCTAGGCTGAGCAGGGAGGTGGATGTGGCTGACAGTGGCTGGGAGAGGGGACCTGAGAGCCAGACAAGAGTGAAGTTATTCTTCAGGACTGGCTTCTTGTTGTAGGTACACAGTGCTTGGGGGATTGAAAGCCCACTGGGACTAAATAGAAGAAATACAAAGCTCACTCGCTAACAGTGTCTCACTGTGGCTTACTCAGTTGTGCATATGCATTTATTTTACATGCTAGCAATAGTGATTTGGGTATACATGGCATCTGTATTGCACTCAATGCAGCAGCTGTACTAGCTGTGGTTTTATTGTTGATTACAATATAGATAGTTTAGATAAAAAAACAGAAATGGAGAACAGTGACCTAAAAAATATGTGGATATTGTATGCTTAGGAGGTTCTTTCATTTAAATTCTCAGGATACTCAATTTTGCCCTTATATGTTAATGAAGACCTGTCTTCTCTTCAGGTTTTATTGTGCTATTGGAGTTTTTTGTATTGTTTTAATTACAGTTCTTTTAAATGAAATGGAAAGAAACTGGATTTCTCGTATATTCACACAGTTAATGATATGGTTGCTTAGCTTGTGATTATTTCTTTGCAACAAAGCTCTAGAAGAAGCAAACACCCAGTTCAAATTTTCAAGTTCAATATTAAGATATAATGCAAGAAGTGAGTACAGTAAAAGAGTTGTAATTGAGAAGTCTTTTTCTAAAGCGTGCATAAAGTCTAAAGTTATTGACAGTACCAGAGTCTTGCGTAATAGTTGTAAAATCTTTGGGTGTCACATATGCTGCTGTTTTAAATTTAACTGGTTGTCCTTTGTAGTCATCCTGTTGTGTTATGTGAATTGCAGGCTTAGTGGAAGAAAGGTATTAGGATATTTCATGACAGCTTCTTTAGTGCTTTCAAATGAATCAGCTTAGCACTTTGAGTCTTTTTCTCAACTCATGTTACTCCTTGGCAACATTAATAAAGGATAATATAAAGGGTGGATTGAATGATAAAGTGACAATAGTACAAAAACTTAAAACAACTTTCTCCCTTCTCAGTCCAGTGAAAGCCAGTATTGTGCTCAGATCATTTTGTGTTGCATGGATGTGGTAATCAGGTTAAGTAAAAGTAGTGGAGGCTTTATCAGCGATAGCAGAGAATATAGTCTGCAAATCTTTCTTGGTCCTCCTAGGGATGAATATGCCTCCTTTTGCAATTTAAATTCTGTTTCAACAAATTTGGACCAGGCACACTTTTTGATTCTTGTTCCTGCTATGCTTTTCTTCCCATTTTAACTCTGCTGCCAGCCATGCATTTCCTGCCCACTGGGTGCTTTCCATACTCTCTTCTTCCATCTTCCTGATTTCTTTGTATATCTCTGCCTTTCTTACTGCCATTGATTAGCACTCTTCTGGAAGTTACGTTGATAGAGATCTCCAAAACTAATCTGTGTTGATTATGCAGCCAACAAACAATGACAGAGGCAGGGCTATTCCCAAGGTCTGGTGTCAGCATTGCTTGGCGATGCTAAAGGAGCCAAGAATTGGCTGGGTACAGTGGAATATTTTTCTCTTCAGTTTTGTAGAGCTGAAAAATATTTCTGTGAAACCTGAAAAAGTGTGGGTTTGATTTTTGGGAGTTTGTGTATTTTAATAAGGTTGAATCAGTGCAACTTTAAGACTGATCAGAGAAATGCAATGTAATTAGATTGCATTTAGAGTATCTGGTTTAAGTTTTGGAAAATAACCTTTCAACTGACAAACAACCCTGGAAATAATGCTTTTTGACTCCATCAAATAACAAGATAAATATTGGGCAAATGCATCATGGCAAAGTTCTTTCAAATTTCTGAGACAGGCAAAAGACTGTTTTATGTGAGGATGTCATTTTTGTGTTGTAAGAATGACAAATGACAACCAGTGATTAGGAGTTGCTTCTGTAGAGTTTAGAGACGCATTTAATAAGCAAGAAAAGTAGTTTAGAAAATGCCAGTGTACACTTACAGTATGGTTTTAGAAAGTATGGCAGCATTTTCTGTGGCCGATAACCTGTCTAGTGTTGAGAATTC
>JANHGB010013933.1:0-25390 GCA_026283785.1 Coracopsis vasa | reverse complement strand
GTCCACCTATCAAATTGATGTCTCTCCAATTTAGAGACAAGGATGTCGTGTGGGACAGTGTCAAACGCTTTGCACAATTCCAGGTAGATGACATCAACTGCTCTACCGCTGTCCATCAGTTTCGTAGCACCATCATAGAAGGCCACCAAATTGGTCAGGCAGGATGAAGAAAGGACCTTGGGTATTTCTCCAGAAAGTATTCCAGACAGTAGTTTTAATTCTGACCTTTGATACCTTTGGTTGAAATACAACTATTTGTCAGTCACAGGAAAGACAAAGGCTGTATATTGCAAAG
Organism: Coracopsis vasa; assembly: GCA_026283785.1. Classification (NCBI taxonomy): domain Eukaryota; kingdom Metazoa; phylum Chordata; class Aves; order Psittaciformes; family Psittacidae; genus Coracopsis; species Coracopsis vasa. Next base: position 25,095 of record JANHGB010013933.1, on the reverse strand, counting down.
AAGCAGAGGTACTCCTCTAGGTCTTCAATCTTGTATTGCTTTTCAGAGTTGTAATCCAGACAGACTAGTACACAATGGATGAAATACAAGAAATAAAAGTATTTGGGGATTTATGTAAGTCATAGAACCACAGAATGGTTTGGGTTGGAAGGGACCTGAAACATCATCTAGTTCCACTCCCCCTGCCACAGGCAGGGACACTTCCTAGAGCAGGCTGCTCCGAGAGCAGGTTGCTCCAAGCCCCATCCAACCTGGTCTTGAACACTGCCAGCGATGGAGCAGCCACAGCTTCTCTGGGCAACCTGTGCCGGTGTCTCACCACCCTCACAGGGAAGAACTTCTTCCAAACATCTAATCTAAATCTTCTCTCTTACAGTTTAAAGCCATTCCCCCTTCTCCTGTTGCTACAAGCGACTTGTAAAAAGTCCCTCTCCAGATTTCCTGTAGGCCCCTTTAGGCACTGTAAGCTGCTCCAAGGTCTCCCTGGAGCTTCTCTTCTCCAGGCTGAACATATCATGTGGGTTATTTTTCTGTTTTATTCTCCAAAACACTCATCCCCATTTTATTTTTGATTGTAAATATTTCAGGTAAAGAATATGTCTAGTACTTTGAAAATAATTAGCAACCTACACAAAGAAGTAGAAGTGCATGCTGTAATTCTTTAAAATAATAATCTGAAATCTTACTATTCTGCTAAGTATACACTGATAAAAACCTCACAGTTCTTAGTGTAAATTTTGCTAAAGTTGGGAATTTAAAAACCAAACAAACTGAAAAGTACTTCAAGATTTAGTTAAGCAGAAATAATTATTGATGAAACAGTAAAGTCTAAATCCTGTTAAAACAAGCAAAACTTCCATTAAATTAAGTAGTGCAATAAAAATTAGATGAGCAGGCTTTACCTACACCTTAAAAACTGGTATTTTAAAATATCTTTTCTAGAGAAACACTACAGGGCAGTGCAGCAAACCAGAAGCTTCTGATTTCTGAGAGTATTTTTGCTTTACCTCCAAAATGGCCTGGATATAGAAACGCAACAATGCTATACTGCTGCTCTGTGAACCTTTCATAGCCTTTTTCAAAGAATTGTTTTATAGCAACAGAACCTTAGAGCTGCCAATTAGTAAAGCCCATTACAGAGTATGTTCCACCATGCCTGTCATATCCTACTGTCTTTTTTTTCCTCAAAAAAATTACTTTTCATATGTATTTTGGAGCATGACCAAGAATTTAATTAATCTGAACTCCATCTAGATAAATTACAGAACCAGAATCCTTCAAGTTGCTAACTGTTTCTTCTTCATGGAAGGCTAAATCCTACTCTTCCTTCAGCTCTGATATTTGCTTGATGAAAAAGAAATGGACATTGAAACACTTCTATGTCATGTGCTCCTGTTATTTGGAGAAAATCAGCATAGGATAAGAGGTGCTGGAATGGCAAATATGGCCTTTATAAATTGAAACCAGTATATTTCTTCTTTGAAACCCAGTGGTATATTTGTTCCCCTTTTCTTAACTTAAGTAGATGCACGAGCATTAGTTTGAGTTAAATCATTCCCCAGTACAAAATAAATTTGCATAATCCAGACACACGACATAATCTACATGATGGCTGTAGAATGGCATTCTGCTTTTTTTTTTTGGTTGTTTTAAATACTTAAAATTGGTGGTACAGCTACAAGCCAAGAAAAAGGTGATCACTGGATTCAATAGCTATTTTTTAGACAAGACAGTATAACTTTGTTCCATATCTGTCTTTTGAGATGGAAAACCAGGAATGAAACAAGAAACAAATTGAAGACTAATAGGACGACTATGTCTCCCTACAGGATGAAAAGACAGTACAAAGGCTAGAAAAGGTGCATACCCACATAGGCAAAGGCTGCAGATTCAAGAATATGAAGATGGAGATTTGAGAAAAGAGTACATTTATTTTCCTAAGGAAGTTTTTTTAAAAAATATTGTTTGGACAAATATTCATTCTCCAAATAAGTATGGTTGTGAAAAATTAAATCATAATCCTGATTCAGCAAAATTGCTAACTTTGAACATGCGCACAAGCTATGCAGCAGCATTTACTAAATATGTGATTAATTTAACGTAAGAAGATTAGAATTAAACCTCAAGCAAGTTGCGGGGGGACACTACAATTCTCAACAAAAGCTAACTGATTGAATTGGCAACACATCAGTATGCAGAAATAAAAACGAAAAAACCTACCACTGATTATGTCATAAAAGAATTTGCTCAGCAATGACACCTTAACTAGTACTACTATCAGCTGCAAAACGTCATCTATTTTCAACTGCAATAGCAGCATTGTACAAATTATGGTTGGCAGACTGGTATCTCCTCAATCAAAATAAAACATAAAGTGATCCTTGGTGGACCAACTGCAGCTGTCCAATCATAATAAACAAAATTCCCCAGTTGATTTCTTTTTCTCAATCTATGTTTTCTTCACCTTTCCCAAAAATTAAATGTATAGAATAGAGATAAAGGAAAAGACATTTTAGGCTGATTTGTGTATGTATTGGATTATCTGAGATACACAGCTAAATCTGGGTGTTAGCCTGAAAATCGAGCAGTGCCAATTTCAAAATAAATAATGCTAATGGTATTTTCAAGATCAGCTTTTTTTTCTTTTCATGTTCATTGCCAAAGCATTTAGAGTACTCTGTTGTATTCATAATATAACGTGGGTGGTGAAAAGGGTTACCTCTACACATCTGTTTTTTTCTAGAGAACCTATTGCTTGTTGCTTTGGAGCACTGAATGCAAAAATTAACATAATTAACCTTGATACTGCTATAATGTAAAGGAGCACATTAAACAAGGCACTATTTAAGTGCCATTTTGTTATGGAATTAGTAATTACATATTGAGTTTAAAATATTTACAGTAATTGGCCTGTAGAATGAGCAAATAAAATGTGTAGTTTTCCAAACCAAATCTGTTTGGTCTAAAATCAGAACGCCTTAGTAACACAGTAGCAATTTACTTCAGTGGTCCCATAAATTTGCCGGGAGAAAATACAACCCAACCAAGCCAAGTCATCAGCAGGTTTACGATTAAACACAGTAACAATATAACAGTCTCTCACTGGAAGGATCCCTGCATGCTAAAGTTATGAACAGATGAAAAAGCTTTGAAGGTAGAGAATGCAAACCCACTTTCTTTTATGATGAAGCAAATTATGGGTGTGCACAGTTAGTTCCTGTGTCACAGATCAATATCAGTAATTTTCAACTAATTTCATGTGACTTTCACCTCTCAAAATGTTCTACCAATTACTACATGTATTATAACTCATGGGTGATTTGTGTAAATCTAAGAAAAATACCTAAGCTAATATGCTATGTGAGGTGTCAGACTCAGACAGTATTTATTAAACACCACATATACATTCAGTACGGAGTGTATAATGACATACAAAACCTTCTAAGGTCTCAGATCAGCAGAAAACGATCTGGTCTACTGTAACCCAGTAAGTGGCAACAATAAACCTTTGATACCCATTAAAAATGTGTTATTACATTATGAATACTCTAATAACTGCATTTAGACTAAATTTACAAGTTAAATTCCATTTCTAGTAGATTCAGATTCTAGTAGATTCAGTTGTATCTTATAAATTATTTATCCTACCTCAATTTGAGATCTTAGATAAGACTATGATTAAACTTAAGCAGACCCCAATTAAGCAGAAGGAAATCAGTATAATTGAGAATAGAAAGAATGCATATAGAATATTTGCTTGTTTTAAGAGCTTTTAAGTTATTCTGTACCTTATTTCAAAAGACAGTCTCCAGTCACAGTTTGTCATTGTGGATCCTTTTTAGAGTGATTTAATAAATTTTTACTTATTATTTCCACCTAAGAAGTAACGACTTAATCAATTTCATAGTAGATATCCCTTTAAATCTCTCAGGCAGAGAAAAGTTTTATTGCAGATCTCAGTTTAATGTTCCTCCTCAGAAGCTACTGGGTTTTATATTCTTTAATCTTCCCCTCAGCATCATCATCCCTGTAGTCCTGTGTCTAGAACCCTTAATGGATAAGCCTCAACTGTTCTTAAAGTCCCCACCTGCAGCTTCCAGTGCAGATCATTAAAACCTCCCTATGGGTAGCAACCCTTTATTCTGCTATTCCTCAACTAAATGCTGGTAGTCAGATAAATATTCATCCCACGGTGATTCCTAGCAACCAGCTGAGCCTTTATGGAAGCTTTTGGTGATAAATAGCAATCATGAGTTTCATTTTCCACAATCCTATATATAAAATATGATTAACTCACCACTTTACCTAATAGGTTTCTCACCTTGCTTTCTAAAGTACATTCGTTTAGTTGCCAGATGCTCGGCAATGCACTGGCCAAGTAGCTGCATGTCAGTAGCAAGGATTGATAAAGATTAGCCACAACGCAGGAAAGAAGTATGATGGAGTGAAAAGAAACTAAAATCATGATTCAGCAGATTTACATTCTAATCTTAGCTCTATACCTGATTTGTTAGCTGGCCCTTGTTTCTTCTCTTCCTCTTCTACAATTTGTGTAGAGCAAGTCCTGTACCATGCCTTAAACAGAGAACACTAATTTAACCATCTTTTCAACTTTTCTACTGTTTCCAAGATTGCATCCGAAGTGGCATAGTGTAAACAGTTCACAAATGAGTGGTAGAAGCCACAAAGTGAGGCAATAGTCACTGGAAGAGACTGGTACTGTTAACCTGATCTATGGCAAAAAGGCAAGGAAATTTTTCAAAGAAGGGAAGCTGCTAGAAAAAGAATCATCAAGGTTAGGTCATTCCATAGGACTGATTAAGCCAGTGGAAAGAGTGCTGCACCAAATGTATTTCCCCATATATTCATCAAATTCCACAAATATAGGCTTCTTAGGGTTATGTAATGTCTGTTTAAGCCAGTGGTTTTCAGTCTTTTTAGATGTGCAGCATACTTCAAAAAAGCTTAAAATGCTATGGAATCGTCTTCTTGATTTAATAATCTTCCATCAGAAAGAATCTTATTTAAATTCAAATGTCTTCCCAGATTTCCAGGAAGGCTGTAGGAAAAGCTGCAAAACCCCATATGAAGAAAATGGATTTGTTTCAGTTTGATATGTCTGTTAATCTTCTCCATACAAAAGACTCTTTACATACTAGTGACTCAGGAACTGCTCCCAAAATATCCACAATTTCTTCTGCATGGAGATCTCTCAGTGGCTTTTGCAATATAATAACATGGCATTTTAATAGCTTATTTTCTTGATTATATTTTTCAATTAAAAATTATATTTACATTGCAAGTATGAAAATGAGTATTTTAATGTCTTCAGAAACAACAATCTTCATTAAATATAATTTCATTTTTCTCTGAAATATGATCCTGAAAAAAATATCTACTTACACAAAATTTGAAGATAACTAATAATATCTGTTGATGAAGATGCACAAAGAAAGACAAAGAATCTTCTATTTCAATAGCTGTTGTCCTCATGAGAGAGAAAATATTGGAGATACAATCTCTTAGGTGGTCTCAGAAAAGCTGAAGTTTAGGATTTTTTTTACAATATTGTTTAATTCCACAGTGATAAAATAAGCAACTTCAAGAATGTGAGAGAAGCCTTAGGGGAAAAAAGAAAAAATCCACAATTACCTCTAGATCCTGCTCCTGTGATGTTCATAAGTTTAATATATTTACATGTATAAAAATTTTCTTTATACCAACCACATAAAGTGTATTTGTGAAACCATTGGCCTGAAAGAAGCTGAAGTCACAGCGGAGGTGATACTAGAAGTTTGGGAGGGGAAAACAAGATTCCATTGCACTTGAGCATGACCTAGTGGCTGGTTCATTGAGTGGCATTTGTGGGAGAAACAAAAAAGCCTACTTGTCTGCTCTCCAAGCATCAGGGTAATTAATGGACAAGCAACTGCTCATTGAGGATTGGATAGAGGGAAAAAAATAGTGGCCTGGAATGAGGTGTGTAGATGAAAGATCCACACTCCCACATAAATTAGCCAGTTGGGACTCATGGTACTTGGATCCACCAAATGCGCTCTATTTGGTGTCTAAACAAAATGTTCTAACAGATTTGCATGGAGGATCAAAATCTGTAAACTTCCTCATTTTTCCCAAAGTGTTTAGTATAAAGCCTATTTAAGCTATATAAAGGCTTAATAGGCTGAAGAAATAGATACAGTAGTGCACAGTACCATTATTGAACCACAGGTTGATATTTTTTGTATTTTGTATTTAAATTGTATATGATTCCAGACAGAGAACAAGTGAAAACACTGCTAGTAAATCAAATGGTAGAAGAGCATATAATCTATATTGTTTACATATTCAAATTGTATTTATAGTTTCTTCAGAAAGACTGTATACTTATTCTTTAGATCTATGAAATAGGTTCCTCAAAGTTAGCCCAACTGTTTTTAACTAGAATACCCTGGATAAACAATCTGGTATATGAAGCAACTGACATCTGTGCCTGTTCAAGCTTTATTTTGATGCTACTTACATCATAAAAATTTAATGTGATTGCCTTCAATTTGGAAAACATTAGTTTTTTTTAACCATGAAATATCCCATCCATAGTATACCCTACACATTCAAGGCAATACAATACAAAGCTGTTTGACCTGTACCAGTCAAACCAAAATGGTAACTGCAAGTGTATTATGTTTTCATTACTAATTTTTAGCTAAATCCCTTGAAATGTAAAACAAACTCATGTTACTGAAGCTGAAAAAAATTTAATACTGCTGTGTCAACAGAATCTGAATGCCTGTTGATGATGACTGACAGATAAAGATAAATATTTCCAATATAAAGTGTTGTAAGCCCTCCATCCTCTTTATCCATGTCTCATGACATCAAACAGGCTTCTGTACCTCTTCATTTTAGTGGTCAAAACACTTAGACTTCAGTCGTTAAAAAAATTACTTACATGAACTTTACATCGATCTATTTAATTGCTCTAGCTAATCCTTGACAGTCATTCAACCACAGAACATTTACCTTGCTATCCAGATCTGATCCACAATGAAGATCAAAATCTTGGCTCTGATCTACACTTTCATACATTCTGCTTTCTTCTCCCTTAATAAACCTAAGAATAAATTTAATGGTTCAGCCACAGTTGTCTATGTTTCAGCAAGATATAGCTTACCCTCATGTTGACCCTTAGTTCAAAAACTCACATGCAAAAGAGTAGTCATACAATTTGATTGTAAATCATTAAAGCCTGGGCCTATTATTTCGCTGGTGAGCTCAGACTTTAGGCTCAGAATTTCTTTCAGGCTGCCAGAAAACACTTCATATTAAAGCAGAAAATATACTATTATCGTGATTGGTATACTCCTTTGTGAATAAACACGCATCACTTTAAGAAGAACAGAACATATTGTGAGTAAATATATTCCAAAAAGAACTAAAATAACATTGTCTTTGGTCCTGACTCCCAAACGGGACATACTGAGAAGTCTGGAAAAAAAAAATCATGCACTATGTCATCTCCTGTTTAACTAATGAAAAATTATTCTTAGTCGAGATTAATTCTTCAAACCACCACCCTACAGAGTTCTTAAGTCAAATTTATGTGCAGCCTTTTTGGATGAGCATACTGCACAAGGCTACTTACACAGGCTGCAAATACGTCAACCAAGGGAAAGGCAAGCCTCCTGCACAAAGCCACACATGAAAGAAGAGAAACTTTCACAACAGGAAGTTGTGGAGCTGCCTGTGGGGTGGAAAGCACATGGAACTACACTCCTTGCCACCCACCCACTCAAATTTTACTGGACCCAGGTACAATACATTGCATGATTTTCTTCTGTGTCAGTGCTCCAGTAACTTTCCTGCACAGGCTGACATGCATAAAGGATCTACTCTGTTAATATCTTTAGGGGATGAAGAGAAAGTGAGGAATATTTTGTGGTAAGCAATAATGCCTTCCTTTCCCTTCCTTCCCTCCCTCCCTCCTTTCCCAACTATCATTTTGTTTTAGTTGGATGTGTTATAATGAAATGGCCAATATTCTTCTGCACAGAACATCCACAGCTATGTAACTGTCAGGAGTCTCCAGGTTTCATATGAACAGAATCCACCTCAGAAAAGGAAGCCCTGGAGCCAGAAAATCCCTCGCAGAAAAGGAAGCCCTGGCTACCTGTAGTGGCAGACCTATACTGACATTTAGTCATGACATAGCTGTTTCTGAGAGAGGGACACCTACACCTGTGTTACCCAGTTAGTTCTCCATATTTTTGCCCAGTTCCTTCAAATCTTAAAGTATGCACTCATTTGTTCTTTGAACCCACACTTAATTTGGTGGCAGGAATTAAACCCATACTGTGCTTTTGCTTGTGCTGGACTCCCCACATCTGCAGTAAGAACAGCCTTTCAACACCTTTCTCAGACTTCTTACTAGAAGACACACAAGTTCTTCTCCAGTAGAGCTAAACAGCTGCAAAAGAATCCCAGCGTGTCCACACAAAATCAAAGAGTTGCGTAGACTGCACAAATAAGAAGAGCACATCAGTGCTTTTGTGTAAATGGACATGAGGCCCAGTTAACTTGTTCTAAAGGCCCCTTGCAACTGACACTTGAGCAAGTGCTTAGCTAGCCAACTGTTGATGGCTTTTTGCTATAAAAAGACAGTAGGAAAAGAAAGAGGATGAGAAGAAAGCAGCCACAAATGAGCAAAGAACTCTTGATTCATGAATGAGAAAACACTGATTTTGGAAGTGTTACAAAAGTAATATTTTCACTAGAATGAATCGCTCTCAAACAATTTCTCCAATATGTTAGATACAAACAAGTTCTCCTTCAGTATTAGGCATGCATGTCTTCTCTTTCCACCTCTTAAGTTCCAAACCTAAATTTATTGTGGTCAAAAGTTCTCAAAAAAATCTCAGTCTCTATTTGTATTTTAGCTGTTTCTCTGTCATGGTATATCAGAACAGTGACACAGTGTGGGATCTCATTCCAGAACAATATTTCTTTTTCTCTATCCTTCTCTCTTAATAGTGCCTTGCCACAGAGAAACTACTAGCATTTAGTGAGTTTCTTTGCCAGTAGTACTCAGTTTTGGAAGTGAATGAGATTTTCTTTGTCTCTCAATGATATTAGTAACTCAAAGAAATACTAATGCTTTGACAAACTCACTGTAACCAATAACATGTTATGGATTACTTACACCACAAGTGAAACATAACTGCCTGTGGGAGGAAATGTGGCAATTGTTAGACAGTGGTTAGCTTCAGAAACACTTTTGAAGTTCAGACAAGAAGCTAGAGTAGAGACCCAAACCTGACTGAAACTAAAAAAAGAATGCATACAACAGAATCAAACCTGGAGCCTGGACAAAATTAATCCCCCTGCTTTGTAGATGCAGTTTACTTAAAAGGCATGTGACGAACACCACCAGTTTTTGGTGAAATCCAAATCAGTTGTTACCTAAAGGGATGCAATTCCAACCATTTTCAGGGGAAAACTGAGTATGGCCTTCTAATTCCAAAACCACTGTATTAGAATCATAGAATTAAGGGACTTATTTTGCTATTGATTCAGACGAGAGAGCTGAAATTAGCACTGCTTCTCATAAGGGGCGATCTGCACTGTAAACACAGATTTTTGTATGTGAAAAATATGGACTATTTCTTCATTGCCCTGGAAAGACAGTGGCATTAACAGCAAACAAATTCCTGTTAGACATCATGAGGGCAGGTTCTGGTTACCCCTTGAGGTAGGGTAGGACTAGTTGGAAGTGCTCTTCCTCTGCTGCTTTGGCTACATCTTACCCATTGAGGCATTACTAGTAACTGAATTCAAGTTGCATTAAGGTCTGGCACTACAAACAGGGTTCAAATTATTTTGATATAAGGGAAAGTAATAGCTTTATCCTCCCTCCCCAGAATGACTGCATTTTAATAGTACTTACTGTTAGAATAGAAAATTATTCTATGAACATAGGTAACTTCGAAAGGAAAGCTGACATCCCTGGCCTAGTATTGCTTTGTGTTACACCACCTCACAAACTGCTTTGGTTTAATACTAAGATTTTTGTTAGTTGAAACTCTAAACGAACCAATGCATTACTTATTTTTAGATAACAGCCCTGTTAGTACTTTTTACTATGGGTAATTTCTGATGAGTAATAGAGTTAGTATCACTATGCACAGGAAGAGCATGTGAATTGTGTGATTAGAGCTAAGGAAGCAGAAAAATGCACAAAACCCCCTGCAGACTCATAATCATGTAAAGCTAATTTGTCACTTCCTGCCATTTCACCTCTCTTATACTTCAAGTCCATTCAAGCAGCATCTTGGATTAAAACTGTGTTTTCCTATGTATGAAGTAAAATACAATGCACAACACATTTTACTTGTAAGTTCATGTTATTATCCATAGAGCAGAATGCCCAACCTTTTGCCTTCATGTTTTATAGAGTGTTGGACAAAGTTAATTCCTGGCATCCCTTTTTGGCAACGGGCCAGGAAAAATCCTAAGTCATATTGTTATTTTGGATACATTTGGTTATATGGTTATACTGTATATTTGGATATATGTCATATGATGGCATAGGGACCAACAGACACTCAGGAAATGCAATGGATATCCTGTACTTGCTCCTTGGAATATATTGAAGAACCACTAAGAAAGAGATGAGGTGGAAGCTAGTTACATGAATTTCTGATACTGTAGCTGAAGCCTGGTAATTCAGGGAACTAGTGAGGCTTTCAATATCACATGCTGCTGCTATGCATTGCTTATTTATTAACTATCAAGAAGTTGGAAAGAAACCATACACAATCATAAAACACTGATCAATTTGAAATATAAAGCAAATCTCTAGGTGCTTCTCTTGAAACTTAGTGTGAGAAAAATAAGCCTGCCAAATATCAATACAAAAAATGAAACCAAAGATTGATCTGATAACACATATTTGAAAAGCAGCTATGTTAGATTATCAGGAATAGTTTAATAACTTCTGAGTCATAAAGATATATTTCAATTCTGAATAATAAATCAAAACATCAATTTAGATCAGTACTTGAACAATACTCATCAGCATTTCTAATGTTGCTTCCATTTTACAAATGCTGCTAAAATCCAATAGAATTTCAGATGTTCTCCATATTGATCTAACTCATCTGTTATGAAAATCAAGTGGGAATTTTCTGAATGTCCCACTTACAAAAGAACAATTTCACCAGCCCACCCTTGTCTCCAAAGTCAGAGTTCCAGTGCAGTAGCTTGCTGTTATGATTTAAATATTTCCATAAAAACAAATGTCACAGGATTTTCTGACAGTAGAATATGTAGTGAAAATTGAAAACATGTTATAAACAGACCGAATTACTGTATAATTAGGATTTGCAAGAAGGCAGCTTGCAGGCTAGTCAGCATTTTCAAGATGTAAAAATAATAAATAATGGGATTGTTCGTGGAATCGCCTCCCAGTAAATACAAGTGTTACCACAGACCCATCTGACATGTATCTAACATTTTATTAGTTTTCTAAATCAATATTTCTTGGTCTATGATGCTATTTGCTTTATCAAAATCCAGTAGAATATGAAAATGGCCTATATCAAGGTGGAGTTTTAAAGTGGTATGAAATTAACAGAATACTGTGAAAGTTCCTGTTGCACAGAGTAACAAGTGCAGGTGGCTAAGGATGGAGGTATAGAACATTTTTCACCTGACTCTCATAATATATTAATATAAACCACTCACTCTTATGTTCTACCTCTGCAAAATAAAGATGCAATCTTCTGGTGTGATCATGCAAGTCCAAAATGAGTGAACTCAGCTGAGTAAGAAACCTGGAGTTTAAGAGTACTGTATGCTACATGGTGTAATATATAGAAACACTTAAGGCTTCCTCGCTATTTTTTGCCTTGCATTTACCCCCTGAGAATCTTTGTCTACCTCAGTGGTGGTTTTCACTCAGCTGAACTGTAGCAAGATGACATTTTAGGATTTGTTCGATCTGACTAATCTCACTGCCCTGCTGTTGGCAATGAACCAGAATCGTCCTTAAGAAGCTGGTAAAAAATGGATTCATAAGATTGCTTTAACTTTTATTTCTAAGTCTGGACTTAATAAATTAAAGTTCTAGTGGAACTGTAGGAATGAAAAATGATGATAAAAGTTTACAAATATAGATTGACTTCCTATTTTAACTTGGCAAAGGAGTAGAGCCCACCGTCACTCCTTTGCTTGGTTTACCTGAACAATGTCTGTCAAGTAGCAGTACGATTACATAGGAATTTAATTTATTGCTGATATAAACTATCAAATAATGTTTTGTCACTTGAATAAAAAGTGATATATACAGGGTACTCCAGGGATGTACTGACTGCAAACTCTAGAAGCAAATGACTTCCTTGAAAATGCTCCTGTAATTTCAGTGAGCACAGACCTTGGAACGATTTTAAAATCACTGTAGTACAATTCTAACTTTTTTCCCCCAAGCACAAGAATAAATAATTAGCAGTTCTCATGCTCTTACACATTAAAAATAGACAAGAGTTATAATTATTATTCATTGCATAGAATTTTATCTGACATGGCTGATGTTCGGGTGAGTAATTTGGATTTACTATTATGTGTAGCACTTTGCTTCTAAAAGACAGACAGAAATGAAAAGCATAGAAGAGATTAATCCTGACATTTTATTAAGGCCATGAAGTATCACAAAAATTACAACTGCAAGCGTTACAAGAACAGGCTGTAAAATGCCTGCCATTTCACCATACTATTTACCACACATCTCAGGAGATGCATTATACTCACAATAACCTGTCCCTAGCAGTACAACCTCCTTATATCACATCTTCCTTCAGAGAGACATCTAATCAAGTGCAATTGCTATTTCTTTCTGTGAGGTGGTTCAGAATTACATAGTCCTGTAATTAAATGTGAAACCACTAGAGTAAATAGAGTGTTTGTATCAAAACAGGGGAAGTTCAGGTTAGATACAAGGAAGAAGTTCTTTATGGTGAGGGTGGTGAGGCACTGGAACAGGTTGCCCAAAGAAGTTGTGAATGCTCCATCCCTGGCAATGTTCAAGGCCAGGCTGGAAGGAGTCTTGGGCGACATGGTTTAGTATGTGGTGTCCCTGCCCATGGCAAGGGGGTTGGAACTAAATGATTTTAAGGTCCTTTCCAACCCTAAACATACTATGATTCTACGTACTGAATGTATTAATCACAGAATTCAAGGGAGTTTTATAAATCAAACTCCTAAACCATGCCATGAACGTTTCTTAGGGACATTGCAGAGCTGGCTACTTTTGTCTATCTGTCTCTGACAAGTAAGCACTAACTTGTCACTTCGTAGGCCTAGAAACTTATCTGTTATGATTCTTCACACCCGGGTCTACTACCATATTGACCATGACAGTACTGTTGAAGCCGCATGTTCCTGTGACTGTTCTTCCTGTGACTGGCACTTCAGAAGGCATTTCATCAAATGATATTTATAATGAACTTGTATCATATATGTATGTGGCAACTAAGTCAATACAACTAATTTTCTTTGCTTCTTCCAACCTTAGTTCTTCTTCTTGATCTACTAAATCCCTTTAATAGTTTATAGGAGTAACCATATACAATGCAAGCATTTTTTACTTGGTAACAATGGAGTCAATAGATCAAAACTGTAAGGAAAACTTGCACTTTGCAAGCAAACAAATGTGCAGGTACATATTGCTATTAAAAATAGCTTTGTGCAAAACATGACAATACATAACACAGCATATGGTAGAAAAACACCGTGCCCAGCCAAAGCCAAGGAACATTGAAAGTACTCTGAAATAGTTACCTTAAGTACTTTTATTTGGACCACTCATTTAAATATTTCACACATGTCTTTGAAAAAGGGTTGGTGGAGAATCAAAGGAAGATTATTCTAACTGTCAGATAACAGGAAAGAATACTGTCATGAACAGCAATAAAATTTTGAAAGCTGAGTGAGGAAAAGAAGAAGAAACTAAAATTCCACATTGCAAGCTGAAAGCTGCATGGATATAGTATTTTCTCTCGCTACCGAGAAATGAAGATCAAGAATTTCTGTATCTTCTGGACCTTTCTGAGGATCAGAACAATGAGATCAGAGCACCTGAGCTGTGTGCTTTTCCTCATGTGCATGTACTCTTTCAAGTCACCTGCTGTATTACTGCTCTGTGAGTCATAAAGAGGGGAAAAACCTTGTTTCATATCCTTCACATGACAAAAGCCAAACATAAAATGCATATATGATCAGTAAAAGGTATTCAGATGTGCCAAATTCTGCTGACACAAGGAAACAAAATGTGAAGTTTCATTCTTAAAAATGCTTTCCCACTAACACTCAATGCTTCACAACTTGCTTCTACCAACTATGTATCAGCAACAGCAACAACCCTTTTTCTACCATGGTCATCCATTACATAAACTGATACAGAAGTTGGAATGTATTACCATAGCCTTGATATTTAGTCAGAGTGATATCATACTTTTAATAACATTATCCTTCAGTTCCAAACGCCAATTATTCATTATAAAGGCATTCCAACAGAGATTAACATCACACTCCATATCAGCTGCTAATCTAAATACTGTCTGACAGCGATTGGCTCAGTATTTCAAAACTCTTAATAGCGGATACTAAACACACTGAGGTCATTAGTATTTTTTTACAGGACAATTATTCATAGAGTTTTCTTACAAGATACTCTATTCATAGAGTTAGTTCTCCTTTATCAACACAAGGAAACAGATGAAAAGAGTTTTGATTGTTGGTAAATATTACCGGATTGAGGTTTCTAATTATATTTATGGCTCTCCAGAAGTGTTTCATTATGAGCAAATGACTAAAATTTGGTGAGGTAAAGCCCAGCATCACCTAGTACCACATATCCTGATTAAGACGGACAAGTTTTCACAACTATTTTTAAGTGATTTAAGCAATTTTCTCTCTCCCCGAAGAATCAGTTGTCATTGATGAATTCAATACCCAAAATTAAAGTGTTTGTTTTAATGTAAAAGTTATTTTATCTCTAATTTGCATATTTTGCTATGTCTTTTTAGCTTCCAAATTTATAACAAAGTGATAAATAGAGACTCCTAAGGGATTTATTTCAACTAAGCTTGGCTTCAGGGTGGTCCTTATTTCAGTCAAAACTAGAAAATTGATGCTTGATTTCCAAAGCAAAAGCCACACCAAGCTGCACAAAAATAATTCATTCTAACATTTTCCAGAGTTTCACTGATGTGTGTTCATGGTATGTTCCACATTTTATTAATTGTTTATGTATTTTAGTACTGTATTTTCAACAGCCTATAAAAAATATTTGAACGTGGCTTTAAAATAGTACAGCTGACATATCTTTTTATTTCTATCATAAGTTCTTTCAATGATACTTCTTCTAAGCTAATATGACTTTTTTTAAAAAAATAAGCTATTAGAGAATGTTACAAAACATTCAAACCATTAATGTAAATACAATGAGAATAAAGCATCAAAACTTTTTTCAGTCAAGTATCAACAGGAAAAGAACAATCATAAGGAATCAAACTAGAAAATTTAAGACATCAGAATACAGGAAATATGGTTTAGTGTTTAAATGCAAATGAAAATCGTAAGATTTCTTCAGCTTATCTTAAAATGCAACTTTACATTTAATGAAAATGTTTTTGAGCAAATGCGGTGGGGTTCACAAGGGTTGTGATGTTTCTAAACACCTTACACTACTTTCTATTTGTCCGAGGTAGGTATCAAAAGTTACCCTTCCAACTGCTTTCTAGTACAATAGTTACAAGTTTGTTGAATGTTTTCCTCTCACTGGAAAACATCAATACAACCAAAATTACCTGTGATTTGCGTGTCCATTCATAACTGTATTGCAAGTGTATCGGTAACAGTTGAGACATACTAATTCCTCTTCTTACAACAAGTAAATGTATTTAATGATCTCAGCCATTAAATCAGCAAATGAGTCTCACTGGTCACCTGCAACCATTTGGTTCAGGAAATCCTTCTTAATATTTAGATTTGTTCTTTAGGAAATAGTCAAGTCACTTCTGCAAAATGAAAAACACTAACTTGTCACTGCATTTATTCCATGTTTTCATATATACAGCATGTGTTGCTGAAGTCTACCCTTCATCTACTTTGGTCGGTCTGTATATATACTTTATTTGAATGCCTGAAGTTGCATGTATACTTCTATTCGTGCGCAGAGGTTGTACATTCTTTTGGGCCAGCTTTTCTAATGTGAGTTAAAGATGTTCAGCACTTTCAGAAAACTATTCCTAGCTCCCTCATAGACAGCTCCAAAATGCAATCAGATACAAAGAGGCTAATACAATAGCATCCAAAATTATAATTTACACAAAGAGCTATTCCTATGGCCATATATAGCTGGGTCACAGCTTTAGCAGATCATTGGAAATACTCAGCAGAGCTGCAGAAGTATGTCTGAAGAAATACACAGGCATATATTGTATATGCACTTACTTATTTTGGACATAAAATCTATTTGCTTTTTGGCAGTAGTGTCTGTGACTATCGATTCATAGCTTAACACTATGCTTACTGGTACAATTACTGTACACTCTGGGGAAGGGGGAAAGCAATTTCAGTCTCCTACGTAACTACAACTATACATATCTAGAGGTGACTTTCAGAAGTAACAGTGATTCCCATGTAGGTCACAGAACATAAGTGACTATTTACGTTCCTGTGATGACATCCCTTCAGTCTTTGTGATCAAGAAGATCCACTTGGAGTATTGTGTCCATCTCTAGGGCCTCCAACACAAGAGGGGTGTGGACCTGCTTGAGCAAGTCCACAGGAGGGCCACAAAGATGATGAGGGGGCTGGAGCACCTCTCTTGTGAAGACAGGCTGAGAGAGCACTGCTTTTTCAGCCTGGAGAAGAGAAAGCTCCAGGGAGATCTTAGACCAGCTTCCAGTACCTAAAGGGGCCAACAAGAAATCTGGAGAGAGACTTTTTACAAGGACAGGTAGTGACAGAACAAGGGGGAACGGCTTTAAACTGAAAGAGGGGAGATTTAGGTTGGATATAAGGACATTTACTGTGAGGGTGGTGAGACATGGCAACAGGTTGCCCAAAGTTGTTGCTGCCCCATCCCTGGAAGCTGAATGGGGCTTTGGGCAACCTGGTCTAGTAGAAGGTGTCCCAGCCTGTAGCAAGGGGTTTGGAACTAGATAATCTTTAAGGTCCTTTCCAACCCTAAACATTCTATGATTCTATGATTCCATGATTAATTCTATAGCTTTAATATTCTGCTTTCTCTGAACAATTGGATTGGCTTCAGTAGGAGGCTTGACAAACACGATCCTAGTTAAGGTGATCAAAATTTTTCTTATCTTTTTTTTTCTTAATGCTTTAAGATTAAATTTGTTGAAGTTAGCACCATGTTGCATACCAGATTCACCTGGGTACAAATGCTCATATTTGGACTAAAGACTAAAACCGTATGATTACAATCAGACAATTACACTGCTGAATGTCATCATTCACATAAACAACTGATTTTACTTCCAACTTGCTATCCACAAAAGTACATGCTGCATTTCAAAGAAGTCATGCCCCTTTTGCTTAAATGCCAATGTTCTAGAAAATAATGGTAAGTTTTCAGGGACAGGACTGAAATAGAATTGCAGCATTTACTGATGTGAAAGACATGGTATTACCAGTTTATGTCTTGCCATAGTTTGTACAGAAATACACCCATTTGCTTACAATACAATCAAATAAATATTTATCTTAATTTTTGTCAATTGAAATAGTGTCTCGACGTATCTTAAATAATTTGGCGTATCATACAATACTTCTTCTGGAAGCAAGTATTAAAAATATTAACGTTCACTTTAAAATAGCATTCTTAGTGAAATGAAAGAAACAGATATGGTAAGTCATTTTCTGTTACTCCAAATTAATTAAAAATCATAACATAAAGATTTAGAGCAAAATATTAAAAACTCCTGGATACTGTAATGTTATTGCTTTAGCAAGTGTCTTACTCAAAATAATCAAATTGCTAGTCACGCTAGAGAAACATTTCTTATTGTTTGACATGACTATACATCAAGCTCCTGAACACTGGAGAAATGTCGTCTCATGATCTACACCAGAAATTAGTAATCACAAGACATTACAAGCAGTAATTTCCATCAGTTCAATTTCAGCCAGAAGAAACAAGAATTAGTTTTCCAGATAACAATTAAACCAGTACCAGTGTGTCCTATGACATAAACAGAGAAGCTCCAGGTGCATGCCAAAGAATGGAAGACATTACATTCATGTCTTGAAACTAATTCTGAACAAAAGCCCTCTACATTGATTTTTCTAGTCTAAATGGGAGAAGTATCATTCTAAAACATGGCTTAAAATATGTTTCACATCCTAGTTCCAAATAAACACTATGAGATGTTCAGTTCTACTATAAATATAATAAAACCCCCAAATATACTACAGATAACTCCAATGAAGGAGAGCAACATTCTTTTGGTACTTTCATTGAGTGTGCCAAAACATTGGTCAAGAACATTTGCTTTTACTATGCAAGTGTTTCTGTTCAAAATTTAACAGGGATGAGCTGGATATTAATGGTTGGCAGAGTTACAAGGACACCTCATCTAGCCCTTGTCCATTGAGAATTGTTTTCTCGCTCCCTTTCACTTACACTCTGTCATGAGTAGCCTGAAGCAACATCATTTCTCCGAATTCCCAAGGAAATTTATTCTATAGGGTCCTAGGAAGCATTTTATTTTCTTCTTGATATTTTCACTTTTCATGCGTTCTGTTCTATCACTGTCACATTAACTTTCTGTTCACTCTGAAGATTCTGCTCCCCATTATGACCACGCATGTTACGATTAACTTCTATGTTTTATAGCTCATTTTGTTGAAAGTGCTACAAAAAGTTTTCTCTAAGTAAGTGTCCACGTTATAAGATCGTTACTTTGCATGATACTTTTGAATGCTACTATGTTAGGATTCTCTCCTGATGATCTGGGTGTTAAGGAAAGCGGGCAACCACAACTCTCTATATACCTCTCTCAATATGCTTACATCTGTAGCCTAAAGCAAGACTGATGACCTTATGAACTTTACCAAGTATCTGCCTCATCTGTACCCCAGACTGCATCAAACCATTAACTATTGTTCATTATATAGGAGAGGCAATGGGCTCTCCTGCATCTCAGGTCACTGTGACAAAAATACTATAACAAAGTGATTAAACAGAATCATAGAATAGTTAGGGTTGGAAAGGACCTAAAGATCATGTAGTTCCAACCCCCCTGCCATGGGCAGGGACACCTCACACTAAAACATGTCACCCAAGGCTCTGTCCAACCTGGCCTTGAACACTGCCAGGGATAGAGCATTCACAACTTCCTTGGGCAATCATTCCAGTGCCTCACTATCCTCACAGTAAAGAACTTCTTCCTTATGTCTAACCTGAACTTCCCCTGTTTAAGTTTGAACCTGTTGCCCCTTGTCCTATCACTACAGTCCCTAATGAAGAGTCTGAAAAGTATCCTGCATTCTAATTGTACAGTTAGGACTGAAGGGTTCAAGATGACTTGGATCAATTATTTGAACAGAATACTGATTTATGCACTTAGACAGCCTTTTGAGGTAAGATGGTAAGCTGTTTCTTAACTGTCCTGTTTCCTTTACCCACAGTTTATTTCCTGCTCTTCCACTTCCAAGATGAATCTGGAAGTCTGAATGAATACAGAGTCTGATTCGGAGGCTACTCCACTAGTCAACTCAGAGTCATAACCCACCATTACTTCTGAGCAGAGACACGGACACTCTTTTTTCTCCCTAGCCATTCTTTACACTTATACAATGCACAGCTGTTACATACATCCTTGTCTTGCTCTGGCTTATGCTGTTCACTGCCCATAGCAATTCCATATGAACTGCGGGATTAGGCAATGAGCCCTGAGAGGAAACAAGCAGATCTCTGGTGTACATGGAGCCATTCTCATAAGAGGTTTTTTGAAATAAATTCCTAATCCACAGAGTCCTAAGAACAACCTCCACAAACACCATTAATAAGATGACCAAAATGAAGGTCCATACCAGAGTCTGTCCAACAACGACAGCAAACTGAGATTAATCACTTCACAGACAAATAAGACACTTTCCTGATTACTCCAGGTCACAAAAACCATGTAGTAAAGACAAATATTTAGGGCCAGCTGGTGCAGTTAATTACACACTGTATGGCAATCATCAGAAAGTTCAAGAACTTGAAAAAGTGTTATAGGAACTTATCCTACTTGGCCAGGTGCCATAGGACATAGTACACTACAAAGGAGTAAATAGTATAGCCTGACTGGAAGGATATAACTGCCTTTGAAATTTGCAATGCTGTGTAAAGCCCACTGTGATGGCTAGACTTCAGAAATGTGACTCTTCATACCACAGAATTGAAAACTGCACATGAAAAAGATTGAGGCTATGGATCTGAGGTTTTCCCATGTTTCATAAGCCTTCTCTTTCAGGTCACAACAGAAATATCTGCAAAACAGCATGGGTGTAGGTAGCCACATAGTGTAAGCTGAAGTAAGGACAGCTTCCCCAGCATGACTATTGCCTCCTCCCATTCATTTCCAGAAAAGTAGGTGTTTAGCAGCTTACTGCGAAGAACAGTTCTGGATAAGTAATATGATCAGGATAAGATACTATGTTCAGGATAAGCCACAAAAGCTAGCTAGCAAAATGTGCCTAAGAAATGATGCCACTATGCATAGTGTAGCAGAATAGTTGGAAATGTCTGCTGCTTGGAAAGCACTAATAAAGATGTCAGCTAGTAGAGAACTGTCTTTGGCTCAAGCACATCTCAAGGCTGGGCTAGAAACAGATTGCACACAGATCCCAGAAACTTGACATAGGTATGTAAAATACAGGTTGGTATCAGAGATGGTAATTATATTCATATCATGTGTCCACTAACATGTGATGAAGGCACAGCTGGGATTAATGGAGTTTGCTAATATTTATTCAGGTCCTGCTACATGTCCATATTATCCTCAAAATGCTGCCTTTCCTGAAAATTCAGTTTCAGTTTTCCAAATCCCCAAGGAACTTGATTTTTTCCTCTTATTATATACTAGCTTTTTAAATTCTCTGAGTATCCTATAGGCCATGGATCAGTCAATGGATTGGTAGGCTGTGAAGTTAAAGAAACCAGTGGACCAAGGGCAATACTCATCAAAGACTTGGATGGAGATGGCCAAAGGCATCACAGAACAGGGTGGGCCTGTTCCACAACTAAGCACTGCATAGCCTCAGTCTGCTCAGTAATTCTTTTCAATTCAAGCTTCCCCCATAGGGATGAGAAAGCTGGAGTAGGTGGCCTGCTGGTCCTCTGCCAAGCTTGTTTCCTTGGCTCCTCCAAATGCCCAGACATAACTAAGAGAAAACATACTGGATAACTTACCAAGTCGGCTTTCCCCTACACCATTCACCCTCCGACCCTCCCTGCCTCATATCTCTAATGTCAGTTTAGTCGCTCTTGCATCCAGTCTCATAGTCAGTCTTACCACCCCACTTTTTCCTTGCATCCTCATGTCCCTGATAAATCTGTTGCTATTTCCCAGTCTATGCCATCTCTCCTAACACATACCTTCTGTGCCTCTGCTGAAACTGTGTGCTAACCCAAAGGCCTGGATGAGCATGAGGGAATAATGGCTTTTATACTGGTGGGCAAGCCTTGTTCCCAGTTTGGGAGTCTTGATTCTGATCTTCCTGGGTGGGCTAGTCATGACCCTGTCTTGACAAGAATTTAGGACTTTCCACATGGGTTGGGCAATATTTAGGCACGCGGCATGAGGGAAATGAATCAAAACAGGGATGGGTGGAGGATAGAAGGCTAAGTTGGCAGGAAAGAATCGTATGAATGTGAGAAAAGCAACTTAGAAGGCCAGAGAACTTTATAAACCTAATTCTG
This sequence comes from Coracopsis vasa, assembly GCA_026283785.1. Taxonomy (NCBI): domain Eukaryota; kingdom Metazoa; phylum Chordata; class Aves; order Psittaciformes; family Psittacidae; genus Coracopsis; species Coracopsis vasa. Next base: position 3,110 of record JANHGB010013933.1, on the reverse strand, counting down.
GATGGCTGACTTAGATGAGTAGTGCATCTTTGGGAGGTGGGGTTAAGGAAAAGAGGAGAAAAGAAAGCAGATGATTTGGACAACAAGACATAGCTACTGACCTTCACCTAACTAGCTAAATGAGAAATTTCAAAAATCCTCACAAGGAAAACAAATCACTCGCCCAACTGTACTGAAAATATAGAATTGCATCTTTTAAAACATTTCATAGCCTAGTCTTTTTAATGCATTCTCTAAGGTTTCTGCAAATTTGGTGCTTAGAATTAAGCTGCAGTTTCCTGGGATAAAGAAATACTACAATCTCCCTACATCCATGGAGGTACATCCAATGTGGAAATTAACTATTTGTGATAACATCCATGCAGCATTCATCTCAGCAAGTACTTCCACTTAAACTTCAGTATCAGTGAAAAGCAAAATTAAGCATTTGCATCAGAAACTGGAATTTACGAGAACTACAGCATGCATTGACCAGGACACAGCAGTAATACTGTATTCCGACCACTAGCAGCCAAATAAAATAAACTTTAAAAATATTTTTTCAAACAGAAAACCATATTATACCCGTATTTATAAAATGTTAATAGTTTCAGGAAATTCAGTGACGATTTTTTTCTTTGGCAAACTTCTCATTACAATTTTCCTTTTAGCCATTCAATTTGAATCATGATAGAATCAAACAGGAATTGACCCGTCTTACACTGAAAATGATAATTTTTCTATGGACTCTCAAGAGAACTAGATTAGGCCCACAGACAAGAACTATTCCCTCTTCACCCTATGATACATGAATCAAAAATGAATTTTCTGTTTCCTAAAAGCACTTCCACTGATTATGCAGTACCCATTTACAACTTGTTAGTTCATTTTTTATTTCTCCATCCTCTCTAGAGCATGCTGTTCATCACAATTCAGGCACAGTTTCACAACTAGTTATTTCACAATCCATGTCCATGTTGCCACCAAAAGAGAAAGTTCTCCTTATTTCCTAAAGCCCTTGTCCTCTCCTTTGTGCCAGCACTGGATTGCTGGGATCAGATGGATTGACTCCATTCAGCTGAGAACTATCAAAATTAATTAATAAGTTTCCAGGCAGATCAGCTCTCTGATTCAACCAATTACACAGCTGCATGAATGTTGGTGCCAGCAGAAGAAAGGCATTAAAACCCATTGCCTGGAGCAGAAAAGTGGTGGGACAGTAGCAGAATGGACTTAAACTGGTTTACACCAATTGTGAAACTGCAGCCTTAAAATCACAAGTAACTTAACTGAACATACTGATCACCATCTTCTTCAATAAAGGGGAGAATAAATAAAATGGGAGTGCACACTGATCCCAGCAAAAGAGCACTTTGAATACTACATAGTCAATTAAATACTTGTTAAAGGGTCAGTGCAAATCTGTACAAACTAGATACTAACATATGACTTTATGAAGCACTATATGCCTTGTTTATTAAAATGCATACTATTCTATACTAATCTTTACTTTAGGATCTCATTGAAAAAAAGGACCTTTTAGATAACTTTTTGTTCCTCAGCTATATTTTCTGCAAACACTAACATTTATATCTTCTTATTAATATGCAACTAACGAAAATGCCAGCATTACCCTTTCATTACAACGTTAAATAATATTTAGGCTTGTTTCTGGACAAATCCATTCCTTTAGAAATAATTGTTAGCTACTATACACATACCAGCTGTATCTTAAAAAAAACCCAGGATACATATTGTTTTGATCAATCCAGTAATTACTCATGTATTCATGAACAAGTTTTATCTACCTCCTCACTGTTCATATGTTTTCCTTTGTTTATTTCTATAAATTCTAGCCCCATTGAAGATCCTAACAGGTAGACATAAATGGATGTTACATATGTGAAACAAGAAAGACATATCAAGTAATGTAATTGATTAGGATACATGGCAGTAATTTTCTAGAAATGTACTATTCATATCTGTTGAAACTATTTTGCTTCTAGAAGAAAAAAAAATAGACTCAAAATCTCTTTTTTTAATCCCTTTCATTTTAACTATACGATGCTGGACATAAAGCATTTCCTGAGATTCACTCCTGGCTGCTGTTAATGACCCTTCAGCTCAGCTCTGGGCCATCAATCTTAGCCAGTCAGTAATTTTAAGTCAGCACTGCAAAATGTTATTGCTGAGCTCTGCTGAAAACTTAAAGTGAGTTTTCTCAAAGAATATTGAAGTCTTTTGTCAGCTATTACATCCTGCTAGAGAGAAGTTTGTCCCAATATACTGATGCGATTAAGAAATTACTAGCTTCCTTCTCTCAAATATCACATTTCTAGCTATTCCAGCCAGAATTTTGCCTTGTTTATTCCTTCCATGGACCCTCTAGACTACACTATCTAAAATACTTCAAATCACAAAACTACTTTACTGTAACTGACATCCTTCTTCTCTACCAAATTCCTGTACAGATCCAAACACCCTGGACTGATATTCGCATATTGCAATCAGGAATTAAAACAAGAAAAAAAGCCCAAAACAAACCCAGGCAAAGAAAAAATAAAAAAAATAAAAAATAAAAAAAAAGGGCAAGAAAAAAAAACAAATCAGAAAAGAGTCAGGTATTCTGGCTGTAGTTTTTCCATTTCACCTTATAATGTCAGAAGTCATTTGTCACTCTTATTGAATTACCTCATAGATGTTCAAAGTCTGCCAAGTCCTTTTCACTATTATTTCCATCAACCTTTTGATGTGATGACTAACCTGCTGCAGAACTACATGATGTAACACAATGGTTAAAAATAGTAAGGAGTATCTTTGCTTTCTTTTATTGCCAGTCATTCTAGAGTTCTTCATGCCCTCACATAACTTTGTGTCCTTATAAAATTTTAGGCTGCTTTATGTCCTTCAGTAACGCTTGTTTGCTCACAGTATATTGCATATATATGACTGCATATGTATAATTACACAAACAAACCCTCAAATATTAAGACTACACGTTTTAAGCACTGAAAACTTAGTAAATACTGGGATTAGTGTTGCTGATGCAACCCTACTTAAAATATTGAGTGACAGAGGCCTTATAAAAAAATCTCTGAAAAAATGAATAATCCTGTCGTTGGACAAGAATT
>JANHGB010013932.1:4702-19169 GCA_026283785.1 Coracopsis vasa | reverse complement strand
AGCCATCATGACTACTGCCTACATCAGTATTTTTAAATCTCAGATGTTGCTAATGCATTTATTGCATAAAAGAAGATCTGCATTTATTGCATAAAAGAAGATCTACATTTATGCACTGCTCCCCAATGTAAGGTACTTATTAGTTGAAGGAGGCAGCCAACGCTTCATGACTTGCCAGTCTGTGTGAAGCTTGAAGTAATGAGTTGACATCGTTGTACATATGCTGCAACTAAATTAATGTTACCTTACAGTTTTATGTTAAAACCAGATTTTTAGTCCACTTATTGGCATAGACTAAAATAAATTTATTCTTTCATTTCCTTGCTTCCTTCTTCAAATTAGAATATAATAAACAATTTTTTAATATCCTGAGAGAAAAGGGCAGATTCTATATATCAAAACCATACAAAACTATTCTTCTCCAGGTTAATATGGTACACCAGATTTCATCCTGAAGTGATTTTCGTAACAAAGTGGTAAACAGGGATTTTGGAAGAGAAATACTGACAGGTCTGTTACTGGCATTATTCATATTCAACTTTAGTAGAATATGAAAAGTTTCTGAAAGTTTGCATCACATATATAATTACAGTACTTACAAAAACATTTCCCAATACAGAAAAAGGCTAATCTTAGTAGCAGCCAGCCTGTCATTCTGCTGCCTTTTTCAGCATTTGTGCTTTTCTTGGAGGTCATTTTTAATGAGTATGTACAAGCACCTGAAAAATCAGGTGCATAAATTAACTACCAATTAAAGGCAGTTAAAAAAAAAAAAAAGAGAGAGAGAAAAATTTAATTACTAGTTTCTATATATAAGTCCACTCATTATCATTGTGTATGTCTGCATGTTTATCACATAACAATTACTGAGGCTCCAAAGAAAAGTGATGTTTTCATTGTGTTGCAGTCCTGAAACTGGATGTAACATGAAGCAAAAGATTTTGCTTTAAAATTTATATGTCAGTGGGTAGAGCTGAAAGAATATTATCACAATTTAATATAGTGAGTGCTTAATTATTGCTGTATATTTCCACTCCTTCCCCCCATTTAATATCGGTGTCTGTCTGGAGTGGCTGTTGACCTAGTTTTCAATTAATTGCAATGAGAATACAAAACTACTTTTAAAGCAGTGATTTTTTTTTCACTGGATTACACATGACAGCTGAAATGGCGAATTCGTAACTCAAACTTTATTGCCTCTATCAGTAGTGAACTGGCATTATCACCCAAAATCTTACAGAGCAATAATGGCATCAGAAAATGTGCAGAATGTTGAGAATAGGACTCTGTAGAAAATATCACAAATATTTATATAACAGAAAGAAATTTAATATCTACAAATACAAAATAAAAAATGTGTATGTATTTGGGTGTTAACACACTAGTTATCCTATGAACTATGATCAGGTGATTGCCATGTATTTTAGGCATCTTTATTGGGTTTGATTGAGTAGCGTAATCAACATTTAGTATTACAGAAGTAAAACAAGGAAATATTTTTCTTTCCATCAGATAAAGAACAGAAGATACAGTAGAAAGAAAGAGGTAAAAAAAAACATTAACTGTAAATAATCTCACACAAGCAAATCACAGACTAGGTACAACAGACAGCATAGATACTTACAGCTGCACCTTTGATGCAGGCATTTAGATGCCTGGACTCCAGAGTGGAATCCAGAAATGTAAGTGAAATGCCATGGATACTTGTAAGAGTTAAAAGGTAAGTTATGACCCTCCAATTGGAATCCCCATGTGATAAGTAAATTATCCAAGAAGGAAATACTGAGAAGGTGAATATAATTTCTAACTTTTCATAATTGTCCGCTCAGGAACCACAACCGGTATCCCTCTCCAGTATGTAGCCATTAAATATATTGAAAATTTCACGCATCTTTACTCTTTGTTTACAATTTAACCTCTGGAGTAGAACAAAAAGGCAACATCGTAATGACAATGCCTCTTTTATATATCAAGCTTTCATCCAAATCTTCAGTTCTCTCTTGGGATAACTTAAGTCCCATTGAAACCCAGGAGAATTCTATACTTGATTAGTTCTCTAAGTATGATGCCCAGAAGCCAAATGCTACCCAGACCTAAAATCAAGGTCCTCCTCTGTCTGAGGGAATTCAAACCCTGTATTCTCAGAGACTGAAATAGTCCTGCATACACCCAGAGTCAAAATGCCAGTCATCCATGTGTAGAGTTTAGCTACTGTCAGATGACATCATGATTTATAATGGTATTAGTTTCATCAATTTTGAATCAATTCGATCATGGTGGTTCAAGAATTTTAATTCCAGTAAAACGCACAGATGGAAACTGAAGTCAGCAGATAGTAAATACTCCCAAGTACCTGTGACCTCTCTGTTGTGCAGCCAAGCATAATTCCTTCCACTTTTTTTTAATTCAGAAACATCTCTCAAAGTATACATTAATAGAGCAAATGGATAGCAATTAGGTTACTGCTGACATCTCAGAATACAGGATACCTACATACAATTTAAGTAGTATGCAGACTGTAACTTATAGCATTAAAGACATTTACTGTATGCATTTCATTCAGCAATGTAATAGCTATGGACTGTATTCAGCACTTGCTAGCAAAATTAGCCTCAGCTACTGAATGTTATTTGTCTCTTTTCCATTTCATTATTCACCATCATTTGTTCTTGATACCTACGCTATTAGCACTACATGAATCACCTTAAAGTAATTTAATCTGCCAGATTCTCCTGTCACTTCATATGGGTCAACTCAGACTGCATTGGTCTGAAACAAAAGCATAATTTAGCTCAATGACCAAAAATTAGAGGAGTTGATGTTTGTAATATATATTCATAGAATCATAGAATAGTTAGGGTTGGAAAGGACCTTAAGATCATCTAGTTCCAACCCCCCTGCCATGGACAGGAACACCTCCCATTAAACAATGTCACCCAAGGCTCTGTCCAGCCTGGCCTTGAACACTGCCAGGGATGGACCAGTCACAACTTCCTTGAGCAACCCATTCCAGTGCCTCACCACCCTTACAGTAAAGAATTTCTTCCTTATATCCAATCTAAACTTCTAATCTAAACTTCCCCTGTTTAAACCTGTTACCCATTGCTCTATCACTACAGTACCTAATGCAGAGTTCCTCCCCAGCATCCTTATAGGCCTCTTTCATATACTGGAAGGCTGCTGTGAGGTCTCCACGCAGCCTTCTCTTCTCCAGGCTGAACAGCCCCAACTTTCTCAACCTGTCTTCACACGGGAGGTCCTCCAGCCCCCTGATCATCCTTGTGGCCCTCCTCTGGACTTGTTCCATGTCCTTTTATGTTGAGAACACCAGAACTGTACACAATACTCCAAGTGAGGTCTCATGAGAGCAGATTCGAGGGGCAGGACCCTGTTTAAATGCTGGCCATGTAAGGCATGTTTTAAGATGTTGCTGAAATTAAATTGTGAAAAGTAGAACGCAGGAGTTCATGAGTTTAATGTTCTTACATGCATCTTAAGAAATCAATTAACACTTAGCTGACTGAAGAATAATTTATTTCTTAATAATATCGTACTGCCTGGCATCTGAACTGAGTGATTTTGTACACCTGCTTTGGCCGTGTGAGATAATTATGGTTGAGAGGACATTTTTGCCCTAGTTCCTCATTTTCAGATGTTTAAGCGAGTTGTGTTTAGGGAAGAAGGAGGAGTGGCTGCAAGAACTTGTATTTTAGCCATTTCTTCTTTGACCTTGTGGTTAGATCTGTCTTTAGTAGTGGTTGTTTGGGAATTTTTTATTTTCTGCATTACAGTATTAAACAGAGTTTTTCTCCAATTAAGAATGGTATTACTTGTATTAAGATAAAAAAGATTTGGGAGCAGCAGAAGTCTACAACTTCTCAAGACTTCCAGTCTGTCATTTATTCAGTTTTCTAGGGTAGAAATGCATCTCAGACATTCTAAGTAGTGTGTTTTAGGATCAGCTCTAAGTATAGAAACTTTTCTACTGCACGTGCTAGCTGCAAAATCCTAAAATACCTTCAACTTGTAAAAGCTCATGAGTATTTTGAGTTGCTGAAATATGCTTATGGATTGAGCATATGCGTGGCCTACCAGGAAATGCCTGCTGTAGACAGCGCACTAAGTATGGAGACATGGTAATCAAACGCTTAACACTCCTTTAAGGAGCCTCAAGCCTGGAACTGGCATCCTTGCAGTCCAGTCTCTGACTTTTCTATGCAGTGTACCCAAAGAAACCTCTGACGTGTTTTGAACAGTTACTTTCTGTGTTTCTTTTTCTCACTGTTTTGGCTGTATGTTGCTAAACTGCATTAGTATGAATCGCATCATTTTTCATTTTTTTTCATGTCCTGGAAAATCACTGGATAAACTTACTACAGCAATACTTGCGCTCACTCTTTTGCCACTAGAGCACTTAAGTATTTGATTAGCTGCAAGCGTGTACTTGAGTGACTGAGTTTTTTTTCTGGAAATTTAGCAGCTGCTTTTATGCTTTGATAATTGGGGCCTTGATAGCAGGAAAGGGCACAAGCAACAGCTCCCCACTCAAGGTGAGAAGACTACATGCAAAAAGCTGTTACTGCTGCTCCTGCTGCATTCTGTTCTCCTTCCTTCATGGGAAGGAGGAGATGGAGACTTTAGGGTGCCTTCTCTCTGCTCCTTGAAAAGGCAAAGTCAGTCAGTACAGCAGACAGCTAATGATTTCTTCATAACTGCCAGACTAACTGATGACAAGTAAAAATCACATGGCATATGATTTAATTGGCAATAAATGACACATACACCAGATACCAGAAATCTGTGATGTGTAGTTTAAAATTCAACATACGCACTCATCAGGCTTCTTTACTCTGAAGCATATCTCTATATCAGCAACTTCATGTTACATGCAGATAACCTGATAGAGGGACTTGCAAAATAATTCTATATGTTATTTTTATGCTTTATAAAACTTAGCATTTTTCTTTCAAGCATGTGCAGAGCAGCTGTTTTATGAGATTTTGTTCACATTAGTATAATGTCAACTTTACGAATTTCAAGATGGACCTGCAGTGTTTTGTCTAAATTAGCTAGGAGAGAGCTTTTGCCATGAAGACCCAGGTTTCAGATTATTGCTAGATGTGACTGATAACGTGTTTGCTGTACAAAACATGGATCAAAGTTTGTTCAGTCTTGTCTTGAATTTGTAAACTCTAATTCTCAGACTCTTTACAATGCTTTTTAATAAGCATAGGAGAATTGGAGTACACTGGAGAACTGGGTGGACTATTAGAAGGTTTGGGTCTAATTTGAAAACTTAGGCTTTTCTTAATAATTTTGCTTAAATTGGGAAGTAAGATATTCCCTGTCTTGTGTATCAATGACACACTACAATAAAATGAGCAGTCTGTTACTGAGAGGTCTCACACTATCTCATGCAACTGAAGAATGTTTCATGTGCTGTTTATGCCTTTTTAATGAGAAACTGGGCCCACAGAAATTCTTACAATAGCAACACTTCTTCCACTGTTTGAACATGGCAAAAAAACATGTCTTAAAGGAGTTTCTGGGTTTTCTTGAAGTTGTAGTTGCTAGACGTTACTACTTCTTTAACAGGCTTTAGAATCCATGTTGGTGCAAGTAAAAATTAGTTTGCTTCTCTCTACTTAGTATTCCTTTGCTGTCTTTCCCATCAAACTATTTTTCATCATTTTCAGTTTTATTTTGGGGATTTTTCAGAATCTAAGGTGTGAAAAATATACATGTAGACTGATATTTCTGGGAATTTATGAAGGGAGAGTTAATCAAATTAACATACACAGTAGAAGCAGCAATCCGTAATGAAAAGTTGACAAAAGATATTTCTAACTTACTTCTAAAACAAAAATACTTTTTCAATGCTTAAATATATTCAATAGATGACAGTGACTCTTTGGATTAAACCTTCAAATGTATCATTTAAAAAAGAGCGAGCTTTAGGCATACTGCATTGACCTTTGTTTTTAACAAGAATCTCACTTTACCTCATTTCAGAGGTGTGTATATAATAGTATATATAATTTATATATACTAATACTTAGATTAGTCCAGTACTAGATTTCAAGCATTTGGTCCGTACTTTTCTAATACAAAACCCTTTGTCTTTGAGATCTCCCTGTCTTCTTTCACTAGGCTGTCCTCACTGAGTGCAGCATCCTGTCATGTTGGGCTAATAACTGTATGAACTGTCTAGCAAAACTCCATAAATAGTAGTTCACAGTGGAACAAGAAAGCTGTTACTCCTCTGCTTTCACAATTTGAGCAGTATGGGACAAAATGAGCTAGATATGGGGAAGCCTGCAGTCGTCTATATATGTGTAAAAAAAACTGAAGTCAGTACTGTGAGAAATGTACAGAGAGAATGTCATGTTCAGTTGCTTTAAAAATTACTTCTGCCTATTGTCCCATATTCATCCAAGACCATAAGTTACTGGCAAAGACAATATTGCCATGAATACTTTTGGAGGATGATCTGTCTACAGATTGGACTGTGTTGACTGTCTGGGGTTCATGAATATGCCTGATTGACCCTGATGCAATAGAATTTCACCGTAGTAAAACAAATAGGAAATGGTCCTTGTAAAACCAAAGACCATTGGGAAGAAGCGCAGTTAACTTGCACTGTTAACAGCTGAAATCACAGCACCTCTCTCTTTGTTTTGGGGGGTTTGTGTTTTGGTTTGTGTTGTTGTTGGTTGGTTGGTTGTTTTTTGTTTGTTTGGTTTTATTTCTTTTAATTATTATTCTTTTTCTCTGGACAGACAGCCCAGAAGATGTGCTCTCTAACCTTGGGGGTGGTTTTGGTGTTTGGGCTAGGGTTTTTTTTCTGAATTTAATTTTTGAAGTAGTGCAATTTTTATGACTTGTGTATGTGGGAAGAAGGCTTCTGAGGGAAGAAATGACACTTCGTATGACTTAGTATAAGTCATCAAAGGTAGACACTGACTTTAGAGCTGCGTTATTTATATACTTATCCATGTTTAAGCTGTGAAAACATAATGAATTATTATAAAGAGCCTTGAAACAAAGCGTAGCACTCAATAAGAGAAAAGTATATAAATATTTCTAGACCTTCTTGTCCTCACTAGCAGGGACAGCTCACTGGATTGGCTTAGAAGTGTACTGTCCATAACCTTCAGTTTCCAGAAGCTGCATCTTTATTTGCTCTGTCTCCAAAGCAAGTTTGATTTGATGTAACTCTATCCATGGATGGTGTTTGGGGGTGTATGGTTATCTTCTATGATACGTTTGCAGCTCTAATCTATTGATTGTTTTATAATGCTTTGATTTTGTCTATTGTGTTATTCCATCTTTAGCTGAAAATTTTTATTATAAGCTAGATCATTAATTTATCTACTGTTGTGTACCCTTTAGACAAAGTATAGTAATAGTACATATAGACATAACTCTGGCAAATTGCAGCATGGTTTTTGAATTTGGGGACTGCTGCTAACCTCAGATTTTGCTTCCCAGTTAACAGGATTGTTTCTCCTGAGCTTGGAGAGCAATGACTGCTCAGATATGCCTTTGTTTATCCTAGAATTTCTCAGAAAATTATCTTGCTGATTTTTCTCAGCAATAATCACTAAAAGCCTTATCTGTAAATGGTATATTTCAAAATTACAGTATTTGGTGATGTTGGTCTTTCATTCATGTTTTTATTTCAGAAATCTCATTCAGAGTTTGGCAGTGTGGTGGAAGCCTAGAAATCATCCCTTGCAGCAGAGTGGGTCATGTATTCCGCAAACAGCATCCTTACACATTTCCTGGTGGGAGTGGTACCGTGTTTGCAAGGTAACTCTTAAGGTCTTCAGCTAAATAGTGATGTTTCGGATTTCTTCAGGTGATCAGCAGGTGGCAGTAATTTCGTTTTAAGGATCTTTTCTTTATAAATATTTGCAATATTATCTAGTATGGAAAAATACTAATTTAAAAAAGTTACTTTGAGGCAGCTACACAGAGAGAAGAACAAGAGAGTTGAAAAAGGGAAACTTCTAATAGACAGAGCCTGAGAATCTGGAAAAGAAAGAAATGCTTAGCTTGGCTTTCTATCAGTTTTGAGAAGTTTGTGTTTTACTTGGTTTTAAAGAAGACTTTATTTTCAAACCATCTTATACATCTCAATTTTATAAAAACAGATTCATGATTCACTAAGAACCAGAATACACTAAGTCATGAATAGGCTTTGCTTGCTTTTTGTTAATACATGATCAGTATGTCATATGCAAATGACTGTGTAGACTGATTATGGCATTTGTGCCACTCTGTTGGCAACTTCATTCTCTATCATGTTTGCCTTTCCTGTGCTATTTCTATAGACCTAAGAAACTGCAGTATTAAGAGCTTAGATTGATATGCTTGTTAATTTTGCCATTGATAGAATATACAATAGAAACTGGCTCTACAGAATGAGAACAGCAATTCTGGTTCATGTTCATAGTGTTTTCTAGGTAATGTGCATAAAGGTACTGTGTCAGTGTATGGTGGATATTCTGACCAAGGCGCTATCAGTTGCAGAGAAGAATCACTGTAGGTTTTGGTTTAGAGAATGGGACTTGATGCATAGGGGACTGAAGAAGTTCAAGTCTCACCCAAAGATTCTGTGTGTTAAGAGCTGGAACTAAAATTGTTCACTTATTCTTGAAGGGATATGGAGCTCAGACTCTATTTAACATGAAGCAACACAGAACATAGAGGTATTTAAATTCATAAGAATTTAAAAGCTGCTGATATATTTAGACTCATGTTTCACCTTAGATTGAGGAACCTCTTTATAGTGTAATTCTTCTCTTCCTACCAAGATGACTCTAATGAATTTAATAGTTTGCTAAAATAAAGTCATTGCCCTGTTTCTTCCATTAGTTACAGTGTTTTTTTTTCTGGTCCCTTATTCTTTGAGATCTGTATTTTATGCTACTGGGAAAAATGAATAATAGTACTTATGGCAAAACGAAAACTAGCAATGAAATACCCTCTTTTAATATATCTCTATTCCAGTATTTATAGTGTGCATCAGGAGGGTAGAAAGATCTACTAAGTAAACTGTATTACACAGGCTTAGGATGCAACTCACTTAGTTTCATGGTAGATTTTAAAATTATGATGTCATAGCAATATGTTATAAAAATAAATAAATTTTCCCATTTTCCCATTCCTCTGCAGTTTTTCCATCTGGGCTGTTGTCAAGATGCTGTTTTTCTTGTGATATAACTAGGTACTTAACCATAGCTCAGCTGAAAAGTAGGGTAAAAGTGTGTCTGTGTGCATGCAAGGGTACAGCAGACATCAGGAGTGCATCTTACTAGCAAGGGTTAAAGATGCTGCATTTGTACTGGCATTAAAGCCTTTGACTATTGTTGCAAAATCACATCTTCGTTGTGATTTGATCACTCAAATGTACTGACAGTTGCTATGATAGGGTTTTTTAAAGTCACATTGTGTTTTAGCTGTTTGTGTTCAAAATAACTTTGAAAAGAGGTCTTACGTGTACTTGAATGGTGAGGCTAGCTGAAGCCTGCCAACTGGTGTCTTGGGTACTTAGATCCCTTTCCAGATCTACCTGTGTCCTCAGCTGTCCAACTGTTTCAAATTCTGAAATGCCATTAAAATTATTTATTTCATTGGAAGTATTTTTTAATTCACCTAGAAAGTTGCATATCACTTAAAAGCAGGGTTGGCAAGTTGCGGTATATTTGAAGACTTTCTCCTCAGTCAGCTTTCTTGGGTGTCAAACCAAGGTAACAGAATGCCTTAAAATCAGTTTTAGCAATGAGAGAATGAGAAACCTAAGGTAATGGGATATCCCTGTAGTACAGTTATTATCAGATATGTGTAGGACCATGGTGCCAAGAAACTTGGTGCGTGGAATCTGTGCTGATTGTGCAGCTGGGACTTTTTAGCTTATACCATCATCTGTCCCTTGACTGTATGCAGTTTCTTCTGAAGTGGGTAAGCATCCTATTTTTAGCTGACTAGTCAGTATGTGCTGCCTTATGTGCTGTCTTAGCCAAAACAAATTGGTGACTGTGGATGAGAGACTGAGAGCCCGGTTTCATGAGAGGGGAGACCACGCCACACAGACAGGATGTGGGCAGATACAGCTTATGTCTGGCAGGATTTGTTAGACTAATATGTACTGCCTTAATATACCTCTTCAGGAGAGCAAATAAACCTTGCAGTCACCAGTCTGCTCCATGCAAAGCTACCTCTGATCACTCAGTGCGAGGTTTCATTAACTGAGGCTTGGCATTAAGCGCTGAGTGTACCCCACACTGTGTTCCTCAGTACCCTGCCTTCTTTGGGTCTTACTACTTCAGGCAGTTCTCAGCATCTACACAGCTACTGCTCTCCTGTTGTACTAAGCTTGAACTGTTCATCCCTGAGTATGGGGAAGCATGATGCGGACACCCATTCTGACCTTGAAAAGTGCCTTTGGAGTCATTAAACCCTGGCAAACTGAATAGTTCGTCTCTCACTGCCAAAGTCTGGTCCGTGGACAAGCAGCAGGGGCAGGTGTTGCATGGTTAGCTGACACTCACGCAGGCCTGAGAGACTGCAAGTAAAAGCAAAATGAAATAGCTCTCTAATCTGGATTGAATGGGATTTTGCTTACAAAAAAATGAATTTTTCAAGGAAAAATCAGTCCTCCAACAAAAGATGGTTGAGGTCTGTCTTGTGACTCTTTTCTTCAGTGACCTGCAAGAACAACTCACTTTATCCTGACTACTTTGTCTTTTGAATTGGAAAATCATATTAAAGAAGTTATTGGCTGACTGAGTTTACTGCAGTTGCTTTAGATGAACTTACTGCCAAATGTAAAATAAGCTTCAGAGCACTGCTGTTGCAAGTGAAATAAGGCTTAATTTTCTAAGCATAAAAATATGAACAATAGAAATAAATGAGTTTTACATGGAAGCCATGGAAAGGAAAAAGGCATTACCCTCTTGCAGTCCAAAAGGAGATTTAAACACATCTGTCACACAAATCTAGGAATTTTTAGATATATGTTTGATTGGAAATAAAGCCTTTGGGTCGGTGTTTTTTACATTTACTGCAATAATTAATCTCTCTTGAATTTTAAAGCATTAAAAATATTTTCTAATTACTGGTTCTCCTCTGTTACCTCAGCTACAGCAGATTTCCTTGGTTCATAGCCTTAAGTGTCTTAAGACATAGCTTATGTCTTTTGGAACTTTGAGTACTCTGCTGGTAGGAATAGAAAAAGACCGAACATGTCTTGCCTATGTTAGCATATCTGCTAGCATATATATATATGTTAGCATAAAAAGCATTATTAAATATTGCCAATTATTGAGATTTTAGTTTCCAATTAGGTTGCTTGTCCAGGTGAACACTCACTGAATTTGGCTTCTGTCAAGTTACTCTTACAAAAGGAAAAAAACCCAAAACCCCACAAACCAAATAACAACCTAACAACTTCCATGAAGTTTGCAGAAAGAATTTCAAGATGTTTATTAAATTCTGGATGAAAACCTGAAGCGGTGATGAGTGTGGAAAAGGCATAAATTTTATTCTAAATGTATCGGTTTCAGTTATGTTACTGTCTAATAGTTTTCCGTTACTTGGATTTTCAATAGGGAATCTTCTGCGTGGCTTGAGGCTGCTGGCTATGTAGTACTAGGAGAGATTAAAGTCAACCCAAGGGCAAACAATGTGGTTTGATTGCAGCTAGAGAAAATATAACCTCTGTGTTTCATATGATTGTCCCTAGAAATACACGCAGGGCAGCAGAAGTCTGGATGGATGAGTACAAAAATTTCTATTACGCAGCAGTGCCTTCAGCCAGGAATGTACCTTATGGCAAGTAAGTCACAAGCGCTTCTTTGCCTTATTAATTTATTCTTTGTGAGATAGCACATTCTGAGGTGAATGCAGTGGTAGCTCTTGTGTTACCTCTTGAAGAGAAAGTTTTCCAGCTCTACTGGTTTTGAATTTTCTGTGTATTCCTTAATGTGTATGGAGACAGCAGCCTGACTTTAAAACCTGCTCCTTTTTTCAATCCCCTCTAGTATTCAAAGCCGAATGGAACTCAGAAAGAGACTTAGCTGCAAACCCTTCAAGTGGTATCTTGAAAATGTTTATCCGGAGTTACGGTGAGTTTTGGCTGAACTGAAGGTAATATGGAGTGCTCTCTTTTTTTATTTCTCCCCCTCCCCACATATCATCAGTTCCTCTTTCTCCTTCCTTGAATGTGAAGCATGTTTTTTAATTTATTTGTGAAAGCAGTGCCTTATGTGGGCTTATTTGCTTTTGGATTTTATTAATTCTATTTCTAAAGAGCCATTTCCCCCTAGTAAGCTGCTTTTTCTGCTTACTGCAACTACAGCTGCAGTAGCAGGTATTTTAGAGAACAGTGTCCAAAGGACTCAATTTATCTGAGCCTGAAGTTAGTCTCCTACAAAAGCTGCTTGCTCAAAAGTACACTGTTCTGTATCCTGTTGTTGTCCCTTTGAAGCTTTAGTCTTTGCCTAAGCAGATGCCTGGTTGAGTGAAGACTCTGAATCTCAGTACAGTACAAGTAAAGGGAGTCAGCAGACAAGGGCCTTGTATGTTTAGCAAACAAGGATAGCTGCTGAAGACTCTAAAAAGCTCCATCTTCAGCTCTTTCTGTCCCTTGTTCTCTGTCACTGGATAATCACTAACTTGGGGGGGGAGTGGAAGGGGGTTGGGGAATGAAGAGGGAAATGAGGGGTAACACTGCTAACAGTTTCTGTAACGTGAATGCATCCTAACTAATGAAAAATCCTTGAAGAGAAACACTTTTTGAAAGGATAAAAAGGGTTTTGTTCGATAACCATTTAATAAGTCAGATTTGAGACTATAAACTAGTTTGTCTGCTGTCAACCTGATATTGGTACTGTAACAGTAAAACACTGTGTGGCTTATAAGAATGCTTGGTTTTTTTTTTTCCTGGGGGCATTTAATGTCAGTACAGTCAGGTAACTACTAGTGGCATACAGGCTTGGAATGCAAGAGCACCAGCCATTACAGCCCTAGTGAAACATGTACAGAACCACATAGACTGAAGAGTCTCGTAAACCAGGATGATGCTGAAGAAGTTATTCTTTATTGTCTCTTAAAAGTGCCAGAGGATATTTATTTTTGTTTTATTTGTCAGAAAAAATACATCTTGCAAGCTCTCCTGGAAAATGTGCTACCATAAGCATTACTTAAGTATAATGTCATCTTACTCTGTGTCATCTCTCGTGCTTGTTCTGATGAGTTGAGTTATTATACTTATTTTATAGTCTGAAGTTTTAAAAGGAGCTAATACGCCCTTGCTATTACTGTTTGGCACGAACTCTTAGACTCTACCTCACAGCTATACTTTGTTGAACAGGTTTGCCTATGTATTTCCATGCTATGAGTTTATGTGCAGTCATTAGAAAATAGATATCAACAAAATATTGATGGGTTTTGATTTTGTTTTCTTTAAATTTCTAACCCCTTTTCCAATGCTTCAGTAAAAACAGTCTGGGGAAAAATGCAGAATGTCATATTTCTGCCAAAAGCTAGCTTGGCTGAAAAAAACCCAAGAGAGCTTGATACCTTAACTGATAGCATTCAGCTTGAGCCATCTTAAATAATCATCTTTAATCTTTAATTTGCATTTTGTGCTGAGTTTGTGTGTTCATAGAATGGTTTGAGTTGGAAAGGACCTTAAGATCATCTAGTTCCAAACCTCCCCCAGGGACGCCTTCCACTCCTCATTCTCTGGTACAGGTCTTTTTGTATTCTGTCCTAAGCTTGCAAGTTTACTCATGTTTGATCAGTTCATGACCAGATAATTGCCTTCCCTCCTCAGAAGGCGATTGAGATTTTCAGATAGTAGTCATCATGCGTCTTGAACCTGGTATCTTAAAATACTCCAAGTAAAGACAAGGAGTTAAAAAAAATAAAAATAGGTCAAAGAAATGGAATTAAGCAGATATTTCTGGTTTTATTTTAGGGTACCTGATCATCAAGATATAGCTTTTGGGGCTTTGCAGCAGGGTACCAATTGCCTTGACACTTTGGGCCACTTTGCAGATGGTGTTGTTGGAGTTTATGAATGTCATAATGCCGGGGGAAACCAGGTCTGTATGCCATTATTTATTTTTTTTTCCATAGTGTGTGATTTTTTTATAAAAAAATAAAGTGAAACTTGTTAAGCAAGTTCTGTGTACTGGTGATGGGAAGATGAGTCTGGATCAGTTATTATAAGAGATTAATATCTCTAATATAAGACATTAATATCTCCATATCAGTTATTATAAGAGATTGGCTAAATAACTTCTCAGGTATAATTTTACATATTCAGGGTTAGAATCTGAGTCCAGAGATTCATTCAGTGTGCATAAAGATTATCCCCTTCCTTTGTCTCTATTAATGTTTGCTTTTACACTAGAGGCCAGTTACTTCTTTCCCAGGAGTTTTATACTTGTAGGAG
>JANHGB010013931.1:0-10403 GCA_026283785.1 Coracopsis vasa | reverse complement strand
GGATGGGGCAGCCACAGCTTCTCTGGGCACCCTGTGCCAGCGCCTCAGCACCCTCACAGGGAAGAGCTTCTTCCTAAGAGCTCATCTCAGTCTCCCCTCTGGCAGGTTAAAGCCATTCCCCTTGTCCTGTTCCTCCAGGCCCTTGTCCAAAGCCCCTCTCCAGGTTTCCTGTAGCCCCTTTAGGCACTGGAGCTGCTCTGAGGTCTCCCCAGAGCTTTCTCTTCTCTACCTTTGGCTTCTGCAGCTTGGGCAGTGTGGCTGGAGCTCTTGTTGGTTGTTGAGTACCTCCACCTCCATGTCCTGGGTGACCAGGTCTCCTGTTTCCTTCTGGAGACACTTTCCTAACCTGATCCCTGGCTGCTCTGACTGTCTCTCTGTGTTCCTCCCAGGCTGCTTGTCCTCGTTTCCACCCTCTGAGGCCTGTTACTGGTGAAAAGGTTATAAACAAATACTCAGAAACAGACATGGAATGGGCAGGCAGGAGGTGGTTGATTTAAGACTATACCAGTTGCTCAGGCTTTACCTGGAGACCAAGAGTGACCACTTGCATGAGATGCCTAATTCTGAACACCAGATGTGAATGTCCACACCAAGAAATGGTTCTTTGCATCAAGCAAAACATTGAGGTTTTGCTGTGTTTAGAGATACCATGAGCTGATTTCTGATGCCCACTATTGTACACAGAACATGGGTGCAGAGAACCTCCAATTGCCTCTGCCCAGTTTCTGAATCTTCCTCTGGAGCTGATGAGCTGTTGTAAATTCTCTTGGTCTGTCTTATTTTTTCCTGACACCAGGAGAAACCCTTGTCCAGTTCTTGCCATGTTCCAGGAGCAGAGGGCATTGAACTTGTTGAAGAGTTTGCCACAATTCTGAATAGGGGCACAAAAATCAGTTTTCTTCAGTTGCAGCTCCAAGAATAATGAATGAGCTCTGGTACGGTTTGGAAGCAGCATTCCTTTGGAATGCAAGTGCTTAAAATTCACCCGTGTGTTACAAAGCAATGGAAATGGGATGTTGTAAGGAGGAGCACGGGGAAGCCTCCGCAGGCAGTGACCTCTGCCTTGCTGCTCACTCCTGCGTTTCAGTGTTTAAAGGGGGCAAATGCTCTGTGAAGCTCAGGGCTGGGAGGGGTTTCTGACCTTTCCTGGGGCCAGGGTGAGCAGAGGCAGCTGCTGCCTGCTTTGTGCTGTGATGTGAGCAGAGCCTAACTCCTGTGGCCAGGGCAAGTACAGGATGATTATTGAGACCTGGTAGTGAAGACAAGGGTTATGTGTGTCTTGTAGAGGTGCAGCCCCTCTGGTATGACCCATCCATGGGTCGATGAGGTGGTGTGGAGGCTTCAGACTAGGCACTCATTACAGTAACAGATGGGGTTTGGTTTGAACTGTGCTGCAGAGGTGTGAGTGTGGTATGTGCAACTCTCCACCCACCGCAGACCAGGATGAGGAACTGGAAATGGGTGTAAGCATCATTCTGAAGCTTTGGCACAGGGTGGGAAAGGCCACGTTTGTCAACCTGAAATCATTCCCACTCTTTGATCACACCATGACTGGGAGTGTCCTGCTCCTGTTGCATCCAGAAACACCAGCTTGCAGCACGCGCTCTTCCCAGCAGTGGTGACTTCCTGATAACCAGCAGGAAGATCCATGGATGTGGCAGCTCCCTGGGTGTGGACAGGGAAAAGCTGCCCATAGCAACCCTGTGCAGATGGAGCCACAGTGGTTGATAGATAATAGTATTTCAAGACAGGCTTTTGCTCTAAAGAGTGTCTTTTCTGAGTACCTGACAAGCATTTATCATAGGATCCCAGGCTGGTTTGGGTCAGAAGGGACCTTAAAGCTCATCCAGTTCCAACCCCCTGCCATGAGGAGAAACACCTCCCACTAGAGCAGCTTGCTCCAAGCCCTGTCCAGCCTGGCCTTGAACACTGCCAGGGATGGAGCATTCATCACTTCTTTGGGCAGCCTGTTTGGGCAGAAGAGTCCCTCTCCAGCATCCTTATCATGAGATTCTTTACGTGAAACCCCCATCACTCACTTGACAATTTGATTAGTGATTAGAAACTAGTGATTGATTGATTGTATTTGGGAAGATTGTCTTTGTGTCATGTAGGCACTGTGTAACTTTCAAATGGGCTTTTCTGGCACCAGAAAACCAGTTGCAGAACAGCCTCAAATGGTGAGGTGTTATGAGGACAAAGATGAGATCTTTTTGGCTATGTAATTGTAACTGGATTGCATGGGGGTGGGAGGTAATATGTCCAGAACTGCACATGCAAGGAAGATGAGGTAGGTCTTGAATTTAAAACAAGCTTTGTGATTTATACAAATATATATTTTATATATAAGCATATATATAAATATATATAATGGATATTAGATATCTAATATGTAATATATATAAAACATACATATATACATATATATATATAAAAATGCCATTAAGAGATACAAAACCAAATGATCAGTAACCCATACAATTTACACAAATGGTTTTCCTTGTAAATGTTCTTGAGTAATCCTTGGGGATAATGAAAATGTTACTAAATTAAGCGGCAGTGTCTTAAATATCTACAATGTAGAAACTGATATTGAACTATGGGAATTGTAAAAGCTGGTTTCTCTTTCGGCTAGAATTTCTAATAACTGAAGGATCATCTTAACAGGGGTTAGAACCAGCTGCTGCTTTATGGAAAGAAACTAACACAGAATGGCTTTTAAAATAGAATAAGCTAATGTTGTTATCAATCCCTTTGGCCTAGACAGTCAGTTACAGAAAATGCTTTTTCTTGCCTGAGTTTCATATTTAGAGCTATTTGTCTAGTCTCTGACCTAAAAATGTGCTTTAGGATCAGGATTTACTACCTTGATTCTGAAGTCGGTTATGTGATGATTTGAAGTATCTAACACTGCACATTAGAGACATGTGCTGCAGGACGGGACAGTCCGTCCTGCACCAGTCTTCCACTCACTAAATGCCCATCAGAAATCATACTGTTGAGATGGCTGTTTAAGTTTGGGAAGACACAGTGTGAATGGTGCCAGCTCTGTTTTCTGTTCCGAGGTTCAGCTTGTTTCTGGAGGAGCGTTTGTTATCAGAGCAGGGTTTTATGGCTTCCTTTCCAAAACAGGCTCTGGGCAGAACGTGTTTATCAGTATATTTATACAGCCTCAATTTATTCAGTGCCCACCAGTGGTCATTTTATGTTAGAATATAGGGCCAAATCAATGCTAAAAAATCATAATCACTGGGTATTAGTTGGGCATTTGCTCGTTGTGTGTTTTTGGTGAGCTTTTTGCAGGTCGTGTGCATTGAGTGAAGAGTAAATACCACTTCCCATTCCCATGGGAATGTAAATTAATTTAAGGCAATTTAAATTAAAATAAAAAAATTGAAAAGGCATTTGCCAGCCTGCTTTAGGCAGGAATAAGTCAGTGAGCATCTCTATTTGCTTGCATGAGGAAAATGAGGGTTGCTTTTACCTGGGGGCAGGTCTGTTCCTCAGGATGGGAGATGGCGCATAGATGAGGCTCTCAGTGGTGGAATTAGTGGTGGACTTGGTGGTCCTGGAGCAATGGTTGGACTTGATGATCTTAGAGGTTTTTTTTCCAACCTAAACAATTCTGTGATTCTCAAGTTGATTCTGTGATGTGTTTTCTGATAGATTGTTTGCAACAAAAAGCTCGATTTCCATGAACTTTGTCATATCACGCATGAATATACATGGCACCCTGTGTGAAGTGTGCCGTTAGGTTCCTTGTGAGTAAGGCAGGAGGAATAATGATTACTGGGTGGAAAGTTCATCCTCTGCACAGCTGACCCGATAGCATAAATGATGTGTGGTTTTCAGGCAGCAATGTAGGAAAGGTAATCCAGTGGGGTAGCCCAATGGCTTCGTTTTCCAGGTCCTCTTGAATCCTTATTAAGGATTGAAGTATGTAGTAGGTATGATTAGAAACCAGAGATAAACTATAGGGTTATTTATCATCGGTTTTATTCCCTATCAAAGAGATGTCAGAATTTCAATTACAAAATAAAAGTGGAAAGGTTCAGTAGTAATTTTTAAGTTGCATGTGCCAAAAACTTCCAAGGAATCTGAATGTGTGAACTGAGCAGCTCATTAAAATGCCTCTTCCTCCAAGTGAGAACTCTTTTTATAGAAATTGTACCCTAAATTGCAACTGTTTTCTCTGTACATCAGGGTCAATCCTCTGTGTTTAATTGGTGGAATTTAAGTTTGATTCTTGGATTTATGGGGTTTAAGGTTGCATTTTTTCCATTCCAACAAAGATGTTTGCATTGGTTTTGTACTGACCAATTTCGTGCTGAGATCTGAGCGTGATGTTGAGCTGGAAACGCTGCAGAGCACTGTACATTACTTAAACAAGTCTCCCGAGAGAGACCGTCCCATAAAGCATACATAGTTTCTTTCAAGTTAAATTTTTATGATGGTTAAGCTGACTCTCATACCAGCAGATCATTTATTTCTCTAATGGGAGCTAGGTTATTGCAGCTACTAGAGGTCTCATCACGAAAACTTCCCTGCCAAGGACTATAGTTTATCCCAAAGTTATGAAGGTGAAACCATTGGGTTGTAAGGAGGAGGGCTGTTATCTGTGCTGACTTATTCCCTACCCAGTCCTGCAGTTAAGGAGCTTGTCTTCACGAGGAGAATAACTTCAAGGAAAACCACCATGAAGTCTTGATTCCTTGACTAAACACAGTTCTCTGCTTAGTGTCAGCTGACATTAAACATGCTGGTTTGTAGTAGAGGTGAAAGCCTTTCAGGCAGGTGTGATCCGCGTAATAAAGTCCTTTCATGCTCTTCAGTGACATGTTGAGGCTCAACCTTCAGGAAGGTGCTGGAAGGAGGCCTACAAGAAAGCGTGAACAGAATCCAAGCTACTAGATAGAAGGAAACTGGACTTCCAGCAGGGTAGTTAATGGCTAGGAAATGGCAGGAGACAGTCCCAATTCCTGGCAGCTCTGCTCGTCTTTTTCATTTTCAAGGGCTGACTCAAAGATTTCTTCCATGGTCGTTCTTTCCTTGCATTCTTAGGAGCTTAGGTACAGTCTCAGCATAGTGTTGACCAAAGCACTTACAAGGGAGGACATAAATCACTGTGCTGTGTGTTAATTCAGAGCACGCTTGGGCTCCAGAAGTGGCATTCCACAGGTTACCTGCTTCTGACTTGCGTCAGATGGTTTTAGTTTCAGTCAAGTATTTTGTTCTGTAAATACAACTTGAGTTTAAGGGTTCTATTGTGTTCATCATGAGTCACAACACTTGAAAGGCCCAAAGAAAGTGGCCTTGAACAACCTATTGTAACCTTACTGTCACTGGGAAGTTAATACACAGAACATAGGCTTACTAAAGTTTTATCTTATAATAATATAATACGTAGTACAATAAATGTATTGGCTGCAGTGGCTGTAGGCATGCAAGTTGCAAAATCTACCCAAAGAGCATTGAAGGCAGGCTTTACGCATAGTGATGAAGCCAAGAGGCTAGAAGTGCGATTTAGGATATGTCAGTCTTTGTAATGAACATCTCTTTGGAGATGAGTTCAGCAGTTGAGAGCATCTGAGAGTGGAGCCAGTGCAGTTAAGCATCCATTTTGGTAAATTCAAATGTTTCATTACCAGCTCCGTGTGATGCTTTAGGGAGAATTTTTAGAGCATAATTTTGACATTCCTGTGCCCTTTGGGCAAATAATTTTTCTTCAGCTTTCCCAGCACATGTATAATTAATAACTTTGTTTACTGACAGTGTCAGCAGTAACATAGCTCTGATTTATAGCCGTTATCTTTTGCCTGTTTGCTTCCTCTCAGGCATGTCATGAGATGCCACACAGAATAAACCACATCTCAGGATGGGGTTCTAGTGAGAAGATAATAGAAATACAGTGCAGGACTACTATCCTGTTGTGTTCTCTTTGGTGCAGAACAAAACATAGAGCCCAAATCATTGTGCTTTAAATAACGAGTTGAAGCTTTGTTTTGGGACATCTAGGTAGGAATTTACATGAGGCAGGAAGGGAAGATAACCACAGGAGGCTTTGAGAGATGGAAAAGGAGTGAGTTTTGTTATGCAAGATCAGGCTGCTGAGGGTTTGTGAGCTGTAGTGTATCTGTCCTTGGCACTGACTGTAGATTTCCTTCCAGTCATACACTTCATCTGAACGTTGCATAGTTATTGCTCTAGTAATTTGCTTAAATTATCATTAGTGTGATTAACCATTATAGGAGTGATGTTCAGAGCTGCTCATCTCCCTGCTACTTCTTTTGATTAGAACTGGAATAAGATAGGCATCAACTCGGAGGATTACAAAAACTGAGGATTTAAACAATTAACCTATTAACTTATATAAAACTCAGCTAGGTGGTAAGCAAGTACAATAGAAATACAAGGAATAAAGCTTTTATGAAGCCTCTTAAGTGGTTTCCATTGACCGTTTTCTCTGTATTACTGGTTGTAAAGCTCTGCATCATCATATTAATTATACAGTAACATTAAATCACTTGCTTGAGTAGTTGGGCAAAATATTGTGACTTCAAATGTTGAGCTGGCTCCCTTGCAAGACTTGGTTTCTTTAGTTTCAGATTGGATTATAGTTGTTGATCATTGATTTCAAAGTAAAAGAAATGTCTTTAAAGTACAGGAAGATGGTGCATATGAAGGAGAACAGTTTTACACTAACACCCAGCAAGACTTACCTGTATTCACTGAACTTGCCCATTTGAGACTGATTCTTGCAGTGTGATAAGAAACACTCCCCCAGATTCCAACTTGGGTCATTCTGGAAAGCTGAGAAATTAATGAGAAGGTGTGCTTTTGTGCAACTAATCACACAGCTTACAAAGATTGCCTGAGGTTTATTTTGTATCTCTATGCATTTAAGTTGTTAGAATCCAATCCCTTTTTTGTAAGGGAAATAAGAACATCCTGGTTTCATACAGCACAGTTGTAGTGGTGTGGTATTTCTGGTCAATCCTAGAGAAGTTGAAAGATACGTTCCAAATCCATTCTATCTTTAACTCAACTCAAATATAATGCAGTGTCTGAGATGCAAATGCATCTATTCCCTTCAATCACATTCCGCTTTAGGAGTGTGTTCCCCATAATGGCTCTTGAAGAGCTCTCTTAGTGCACTCCCTTGGGAAAATCCTGCTGGTGACGGCACTGTAGTCTTTACCTTACCCAGCTGATGCTTCAGTTAGTATCATACATATGAGTTAAACCTCCTATTGTAAGGTGTGGCTGCTGCCAGCTCTGATGCCTGAGGTATCCTCCTGTTTGCTTCGATGAGGAGCGTGGCTGACATGGGACCATGAATGGGGAGAGTTAAGTTGGAGCAACACGTGGGATGGACAGGAATTGGGGGCTTTTGGTCACCAGGCTCTGAGGCTGAACAAGTGTCTGCGGTCAGGGCCGGGGATGGCCACACATTTCAAATCCTCTTATTTTAACGGCAGCACTGTGCAAAGGAAGGTGTGTGACAGTCTAGTGTTGTTATGCCCATGGTTTTGTGAGTGAAGGAACCACAGCAGTAGCTGTGCTAAACCAAGTGGAAGGCCCGTGTGTTTGGTGTCTTGTTCCTAACGGTGTCCAAAGCAGATGGCTGAGAGAATTCAAGTAAGGGGCAAGAATATTTGTTGCTTCCCTTGAGCAATGTCTCATTCTCCAGCCATTTGCAGACTGGGGATTTTGAGCTATATGTAGCTTCTACATGGTTTAGTTATTCCCAATAGATTTCTGTCCTATTAATCCATCTCCTGCCCCTCTTTCTCCCATGTAAACATCTTGTATTTGCAGCATCCCCTGACATTGATAGGAACAGCACCTTCTTTTTGTTGGTTTGAACCGATCTCTGTTAACTTTATTGGATGATTCCTTTTCCTAGCTTGCACGGGAAGATGCTGAAGCAATCTGTCCTTATCCCCCTGACACCAGGCATGATTTTACAGCCCTTTATTATATCCTTTTCATTTGTTCCCTTTCAGACTGCAGAGTCTCAGCTTGTTTGCTTGTTCTTTATGTGGAAGCTATTATGAAGTGGAT
The DNA here is from genome assembly GCA_026283785.1 of Coracopsis vasa. Classification (NCBI taxonomy): domain Eukaryota; kingdom Metazoa; phylum Chordata; class Aves; order Psittaciformes; family Psittacidae; genus Coracopsis; species Coracopsis vasa. Next base: position 2,339 of record JANHGB010013931.1, on the reverse strand, counting down.
TGTAATTAAGGTTATTTTGGGGATTTGGAAATTAGAAGGGACTTTGATATGAAGATAGGCCTGCATTCATTGATCTGGAAATGAAAGGGATTGGATAACTCTGTAGCAAGCCTACAGAATTGGTGTTATTACAAGCAAAAAACCCCAGAAAAGCATAAACTCTCCATTGCTATTTTTACTTGATGAGAAAAAAGCATTTTTTCTTGTGGCCAGTTACTATAGGGGTACACCTGGTAGTGTTGGAAGTTCCCATCAGTTTGGTGAATATGAGAGGGTCTTAGTGGAGCAATGGAGCCAATCAGTTGTTTTTACTGCTTGCAGACCTATGTTCTGGGGGTTTTTCCCCCCATGTGATCCCAGGCAATCTGTATTCAGTGAACAAATGGTTTCATACATGAAATTATCATCAAAATCTGTTTCCTTTTTGGCCTTTGCAGCTTCTTGGTCTTGTCCAGCACATGAATGCACTGGCTCACTGTGAAGGCTGCACAGGCAAATATTGCAAGATCAGAAATTTCAAGGCTTGCTCTCTTTACCTTGACACCTCCCTCTTGCCTCTTGTTACAGGGTGAGGGCATAAACATCTTAAATCTTAACATATGTGTTCTGCCGTTTCTCCACAGGATCCTGCTGCCTTGTGCAACGAGCAAACTTCATATACTGCTTTATTGAGAAAATATTCGATATTTGATTATTTTTCCCTTATTCGGGAGTAGTCCCATGATTTATTTATCCTGCTCAGCTCAGATCCATATTTATTTCTGGTTTGGTATTCAGCACCATGGAACCTGAATCATTCATAAACACTAATGAATGTATATTTGCGCACTGCTGAAATGAAGTGGTATTGAATCCATTTTAAAAATTGACTGAGACATAGAAAAATGAAGATGAAATGTATCCAGCTGTGTTAGTGCCCAGTGTGAGACACTCCGGCATTGATTTTCGGAATATGCATCTCTTAATACATCCCTCTAGAGCTGTGATGGGCATTAGGCACTGGAGAGGGGTGAGTGGCTGGTGAGTGGCTCCGCTGCTCCAGCCGGCCACCAGCCCGCATCACACAGTCACTGCTCACAAACAGCTTTGCCCTTGAAACATCCACCTCCCCAGTCCCACCGGAGAGGCACAGACAGGGACAGCATCTGAAGGCATCTGCCCTCCACATGGGGCAGTGCAGGCAGATTTCTTCCAGCCTTGTCCTCCTCTTTCCCTGAGGCCCCAGCCTGCCCTGCCCTTGCTCCTGTGCCGCATTCATCAATGTCTTTTTCTACTGCACTGGTTGTCTCTAGTGTCCTACTAAATTCTATTAGTCCCTCTGGGGACCTGTTCTTTGCTCAGCTGATCCCTACCCTCCTGAGCTCTTCTCAAATCATGGTGCTATCAGCACTCCCATCACTCTCGCCTCCTTTGTCCAGCCATTTCTCTTGCTGTGCTTTTTCAATCCATCTGTATCTGTCTGTGCCTGAATTTATCCCCCTTGGCCCAGCTTTCTCATCCCATCCTACTGTTCTCCGGCCCCTTCTTCTTTCTTCAGGCATCTCCCTTCTCTTAGGCATCTTGACAAAATTGAAAATCAAGTCTGTATTTTCCTTCATTGAACAAAAAGATGTGAACAAAAAGATGTAAACTCAGGGTTTGTTTGTGAACAATGGAATCAAGGAAGAAAATAGGTGTGGAGAATTTGCCATCTTCCCATTTGCAAGTTATAAACTTGTCCTTATCAATGCACTTGGGTGTCATTTGCTGTAGATGGGGGCCTCAGTTTTACCTGTAGCAATAATTCATACAATTACCAAACCCTTGTTTCACAATCTGTTAGAAAAGCTCATCCTTAGTGCTCACAACCATTTCCTAACTTCATGGTAACACTGCAGTGCCGTGCATTAAGCGTGGTCATCATCTTTTTTAAGTCTTTATACAGCAATAAATGAGTAATGATGATGTGATAACACATTTTGCTGAGGACAAACTTTGTGGTGAATGTGTAAGAACTTGTATGTCACGACATGCGCCTGCGATGCTGGTGATAGGTTTAAACATATCTTTAAGGAAAAAAATCCCCGTATCCAGAATGAATATCCATAAGTGCCAGAAGGGTTTTATCTTCCACTGACTGAAGAAGTGCTGCAGATCATTTATTAAATAGCCTTGGTATAGATGGAGGGTGTTCATACAGAAAGGGTGGGCTCAAAGCTTAACAAAAAGGAAATAAATCTTTGGTATCTAAAATTATAAATGGCTATAGAGGGGGTTTACTACAAGCTGTGGCTGCCCCATCCCTGGCAATGTTCAAGGCCAGGTTGGACACAGGGGCTTGGAGCAACCTGCTCTAGTGG
>JANHGB010013930.1:0-12212 GCA_026283785.1 Coracopsis vasa | reverse complement strand
AGATGCAGAATTTGAGACTAGCTCATGTGTAAAATCTGGGCTGTATTTGTTATTTCATCAAACATGTATCAGACATCTAGGAATTAAGAAAGAAAACATAAAATGCAGGCAGGCATTACAAAGATGGAGGATTCTTCTCTGGGAATCAGATACGGGGTAAAAGAGCTGGGGCTTTCAGGAAACCTGAGGTCCCACTATGATGATAGGATAAAAGAGCCCAGTGTGTTCTGGGTGTATAAACAAGAGGAGTTTAAGAAGAATGGTTAAAAAAACACTGTACAGGCTTTAAAGAACAGGTTTGCAAATGCCTAGTATTGTGGCAGGCCCTTTATAGGGACTAACTGAAGAAGCTGAATCTGTTCATCTGATCAAAGAAACAGATCATGGTGTGGATGGATGCTCATGTGGTGAGAGGAACTGTGGGGAGGGATACCTTTGGTATCAACAGCCAACGCATTTAAAACTCCAGTGGAATCTAGATGCAGAAACAAACGTTCAGATGTGCAAGGTCAGGCATGGCTGTTTCTTTTGTACAGTGTGCCCTTATTCTAACAGCAGTTAATTCAGGTAAGCCCTGTAGCTTATGGTAAGGAAGACAAGAGAAGGAAAATCCTTTCCTTTACAAATCTTTAATTTTTCTGTCTTTGAATTTATTAAGGAAATAACTTGATTGAGCTTACATCGCTGTAAGTAGATTAAGGTATTCTCAGTATACTTGGGATAGTATTTCTATCATTTAAAAAAGAATAGGTTATTTTATTATCAGCTATTTTTCTCCTTACACCTAAAGAAAAGGTGAAAAAAAGAGGCTAAGTTTCTAGGTTTTATGATTGTTGACATTGGAAAAAATCCCAAACGACAGCATCTGCCATGGAGTATTGCCTCAGTCAGTAAGTTAGACAAGAGCAGTGTGCTTTAGTCAGGCTATAAATAAGGTAGTGAAATCATTGCTGACTAAAACTGACAGTTCAGTGACAGACATGATTACAGTATCAGTCTGAGGCATTTTGTATAATATATAATTAGTACAGGTAATATCTTTAACATGGTGTAATGGAGGGCGGGCAGCAAGACCTGACAAGTCACCAAGGCAGACAAGCTGTTGCATCTGAAGTTTTTCTTTATCTCGTACTTGCAGTCTGTCTCACTGTAGTTCTGTGCAGAGCCTCAGATTATTGGTAGAAACTGAAGGTGCGTCATGAATGTTACTTAACAAGTGATATCTCTCCTTTCTGTTATATAGATTATCATCCTTAGAAGTGATAAACATGCATTTCTTGGAATTGGGGCTGTGAAGTATGTTGGGAGCTTTTGCAGTGGTTGGAAGATACTTCACGCATTTGTGGGTTTTGTCATGGTTTGGTTATTTCTATCAGTCAGGGTATTAAGGATCAGTATAACTCATCTGCTGCTTATACACAGAAATCTTTTCCAGGCTCTCTATTACAATAAAAATGCAGATTGCAAAGGATGATGTATATCCAAGTACAAGGGGAAGAGGGGGAAGTACTAGGACAAGGGTAGAGAGGGGGAATTTGTAAAGCAGAGGTGGCCAACCTGTGGATTTTACTTAGTGAATACTTTAATCAGCTTTTCACAACTGGACTTTGTAAGGTGAAATGGGCATGTACTGACATGAGAACTACAGGGACATCCGACTCAATTCCTGGCTGTGGGGAAGAACGGGTCAGCAGAGGCTACCAATGCTGCTGAACTGCTCCGAGATCCAGCTGTGTGATCAGCACAGCCCTGTCTTGCAGTGGGTTTCCTGCAGACACCTAGGAGCCACCTGAAATTCCTCTATTCTCACTTGTCTCTACTGTGGTGTCCACAGTTTTGATTTTAGTTCAGTTGGGGTTGTCATATATGTGGCCTTGGAATGTTGGTTATCCATGTTGTACATGCATTATTATTACATTTTTGTTGTCCTTGGCAATGTAAAATGAGGAGGTTTTGTCAAAGCCATGTGTTAAGTTTGAGAATGGCAGAGGTGAGAGTTATTTTGGCCATTTTAGCCCTCTGGGTCTTGTTCATTCCTCTAAATCCTTGCACTGGGGGATTAGGGATTAAGTAGTACTATAATGATCACTAAAATTGAGAACGGAGTTAGTAATCGTGGCAGTCATTTAGTGACTACTGTGAATGCTAGAGTATTGTTTTCAGCTCTCTTTTCTAAGTCACATCTTCCCACAAGGGATGTTATCCTTGGATGAGAGATGGTAATGGCATATAATCAGAAAATCACTTTCAGGAATCAAGGGGAATGTAGGATATATTACCATGTCAAGAGTAAAATGAGTTTGGAGAAAGTACAGCAGCAGCCTGCTGTCATTGGTGTATTGGCCTAACATGTTTTGTAGAGCAATATATGTCTCAGGAATAGTTCTGTTCAAGGCAGGCTGGAAGCATGCAGTGTCACCCACTTGGCTTGCCTGATTCGCCATTAGTTGTCTTCCCAGTTAAAGAAGCATTTTACTTCACAGTTCTGAATCTTCCTGACAATGTATACAGCTGAACTGGTCTAAGCAAAAACCATGGATGGACTGTCAAGAAATCTAAGCAATAATTATGCCATTACTGTAAGACATGTAAAACATGCTCATGGAATATAAGTGTGAATTAAACCTGAGCTCAGTGTGTCAGATTGAATAGGTTCATGAACTAACACAAAGAGGTTGCAATGCAAAATCTGATGATAAACCAGTTACCCCAAAAAGAAAATTTAAATGCTTTAGGACTGATTTGGAGTTTCAGAGCTCTGCATGATACCTGGAGACTTCAGTATCTAAATAGTATAAAGATAGTCTGTAATAGATGTTGCTGAACTGTAGAATTACTTAAAGCTCTCTAGAAAGATGCTGTCTATAAAGAGTTCATTTCTTTTCTGCCTTTGAGCAGTCTGGAAGCCACTTTAAATGGCTCGAAGTGGTAGCCTAATATTGTGCCTGTTCCACCTTTTCATTTGCCTTCCAAGTGTACCTCGGGCTGAACCTTGTAATGTTGGAGCGTCTGTGCAGTAGGTATGGAAATGATGGGGTTTAAGCACTGCAATGGGAGAAGGAGATGACAAGCAAGTAGGAGAAGCAAATGGTCTGCCAGGAACTGTGTGCAAAAGAACATTCTTGTGCCTTTGGCAGGGACAACGTTTAAGACAACCTTTTTTTTTGCTAGCCAATGGATTTCAAATGTGGACCATGCAGCATCATGCCATGCTTAGGGAAAGCTGAGCTGGAAAGAACAGGCCATTGGGCATGAAAGAAATGCACAGCATTAAGAACTCAGCATAAAACCAGTTCACATACGAAGCTTTACAAACACATAGTACAGATGGATAGATTACAATGTGGAAAATTAGTTCTTGTGGGGAGAAGCAATACTGTAACATGGCATGTTTTACAAACTCGTTTTCTTCAGCTGAAAATACTTGGAAAAGTAACTACATAATGACTTGCACATGCAGATCTCTGGATCCTGCCACCCCCACCAGACATCTGCAAAGACAACTTCTGGTTATGAAAACCACCTTCAATTTTGATGTCACAGTTCCAGTAGCCATGCAAAAGTCACTGGGTGCAGTTGCAATACTCCTTTCTGTATGAAAGGCTTTTGGAGGACAGAGCCACTAAAGCAGATGGAAAATAAGGGAATCAAGAAGAAACACTGCTGTAAATCTTACCTTTCTTGGAGAGAGCTTGTGCTGCTATTGCTTGAGATGTGCATCTTGCTGTTTCCCTCTAGCATCTGTGCAGTCCTTGGATGAGCAAGTCACAGAAGCAACATGTATTGGGAAACTGCCTCCTGAAATAAGAAGCAGTTAGGCTATTTTAGCATAGTGGGGAAGAGGGTAAGAATGAGAAAATGGGCAAGGGATCTTTAACACAGAATATTGCCAGGGGTACAAGTACATAGGGCACAGATTTTGTAAGAGTAAGCAATTGTGGAAGACAACACATGTTTGGATGAGCAAGAAAGTTGAATATGAAGTGTGAGTGAACTTGTCTCAGGATTAAGCAAAAGCCAAAGCCTGTGGCATCTGGCGGTGTGTGTTTGGCATGCAGACATCAATTCTGCTTTTGATTCTGAAGCATGCCACTCTGTAGAAAGTAACTTTGTGATAAGAGTTCCTGCACTGCTCAGCTGGCCCCAGTGGTAGCTGCTGCAGCATCTCAAATGGTGAGAGGAGGAGCTGCTATTAGAGCATGCTCACTGCAATAGCAAGATCACAAAGGAGCAGTAGAGGGTCCCCTGACTGCTAAGTATTTTTTAAGCCACTTTAGAATGGCTTGGAAGGGGCCTTAAAGAAAATCTAGTTCCAACCCCCCTATCATGTGCAGGTTTATCACAATATCCATGCGTATCACAAAATCCATGAGGCTCTTCTGAGGGTTTCTTGAGCTTAAACAAAATATAGAGATACAGCTTCTACTTGTGATGCCATCTCTTCTAGAATGATTGAAAAGAGATTGAATGTTAAGAATTCAAGAGCCAATGCTATTCTGTTTGTGGATACATAACAACACAGCCCTCCCTGACCTTCTGAATCTAGGAAGTCCTTTTCAGCGTTCTAACCCAGTGTTCCAGGTTTTTGTGCATCCTGGCCAAGTGGATCTTAAATTCTATAGTATTCATAAAAGCTGTAACAACCTATCTTCCAGCGGAAAGGAAGCTATTGGGTTTTCTTATCATGGACAGCAAAGTCATTTATTATTAATTATGGACCAAAGTGATGTAATTCCAATCTGAATCTGAGATCCCCCCAGTTAGGTTCAGCATTCCAGTTCAGTCCTTTCTTTACAAAGACTTGGTGGACTTGGCATTGCTGGGTTAATGGTTGGACTCCATGATCTTAAAGGTCATTTCCAGCCTAAATGATTCTGTGATTCAGCAGATATTATAAAGAGTCACATAGCCACAGTGTCTTTCTGCTTGCTGCTCCCTTACTAGAAAGATGCTCAGCTGCAGTTATACAGAGCACCCATTTCATGGCTGCTGTGTTGCAACTGTAAGAATTGGCTTCCTACTTTACCACAATAGTCAATGAACCTCACAGGAGCAGTAGAAAACCTAGAGAATAATTTCTCTGAAAGTAGTGGTTGATTATTAAGAGTGGAAAAATCTCATTTTTATATGAATAACAAGTGCTTAATTGTCCCAGAGCAGGCAGTTGGTCATTTGTATTGTCTGTTTAGTGGGGTTTCTTCTCTATTATATTATAGTAATTTATTTATTCTTCATTTCCAAGGACTCTGGCAGTTATAAAACATAATTGTCCTCTCTAAAAGCCATCCAAACGACGACTGGAAGTTTATCTTCCCTAGAAGCACACAAATGTTTGAAACCAGTCTGTCAGTGCAAATCCCGTGCTTTTGTGTCTGGACCTGCCATTTGGGATCTCAAAGAAATAGTACCCAGAGCCACTTAGCAGCATCCACCCATAGTTTCAGCACCCTTGAATAGGAAGTAAGGAGGAATATTACACTTGATTGACTGGAGAAGGAATTACAGGGGGCTGGCTGTAATTACTGACACTGGAATTTTGCCTAAGTGCCAAAATGGATGTTTGGGTTTTGCTTACACTTTTTGTCATTAATCCTATGGGATGTAAAATGCCAGCATTGCTGGCACTGAAGCCGATTTGAATATATAGGCCATGGTCAAATTAAAGACTGACTGTATGTGACAATATATATTATGAGATTTGGTCATTTTGATCTCTCATGAGTTCATCTTTTCAGATATAGATTTAGGTTTTCTTCAAGTATTGGGGGTGTCCTAGTCACATTTTAATCTTTTTTTGCCTTAAAATTCTTTGTAGAGCACAAATATGAGCAGCAGATGCACAGTGCTTTAATCTTGTATTACTATTATCTTCTCATTACACAGGACAGTCCAGAGCAGCCATGATACCTCCGAAACAGCCGAGGCAGCCAAAGGGAGCTTTGGATGATGCCATTGCCTTTGGAGGACTAGTAGACCAGGAGACAATGAACATCTTGCAGCCAACGCCACCTCCACTGCCAAAGAAAACCATTTTGAGAGCTAACACAGAGCCGACTCCCAGAGATCTCCAGAAGCAGGCTCTGGAGAACAACCTGTGCATTGTGGCCAATCCCACCTACGATATTGACACCAACTGGGAGGCAAGCAGCGGCTGCTCTTCTGTCAGCCTGGAGCTCAAGATACTGGACAACGAGTCAGGAGATTCCTTGGACAGGCCTACAGAAAAGCTAAGAGCAACCACCTCAGCAACTAACAGTGTTTCCAGCCTAACCACTATCAGTATTAAGGACCGGTGTTCCAATAGCATGGAGTCTCTAACAGGGAGGCGCATCTCGCACACGAAGCAGGGCAAAGGAGTCCAGAAGCCGCAGAGGCAAGCACTTTATCGAGGAATTGAAAACCGGGAGGAGGTGGTCGGTAAGATCCGAAGCCTTCACGCTGATTCACTGAAGAAGCTGGCACTGAAATGTGAAGACTTGTTCATGGCCGGACAGAAGGACCAGCTGCGGTTCGGGGTGGACAGCTGGTCGGATTTCAGGCTGACCAGTGACAAGCCGTGCTGCGAGGCAGGCGATGCAGTTTACTACCCAGCTTCTTACGCAAAAGATCCTCTCAACAATTATGCAGTCAAGGTAAGAGGGGCTTGAAAAACAGTAACCCTCCACATCAGGGACAGAATAACCTGCAACACATCCAGTAGTGATAAGCCCTATGAGTACACGTGCATGGTTCTTGCAGCAGTAACATTCCCAGGACACAGGCCCTTTGTTCTCACAAGGAGCCTGGGTTGCATTGGTATCTGCTGTTTAAGTTTCATCTGTTTTTATTGCAGCTCCAAAATCACTAAAACAAAATGAACACAACTCAGCCTTTACTGTGATCAGTGTTTAATTAAATACTGAAGAAAAAGCTGTATTATTTTAACGTGTGTCAGCAGCTTTTTGGAAACGTTCAATGCATAACCCTGTGGTTCATCTGCATGCAGAGGATACTAAACCATCTCTCTTAGGAAAGATTTCAAAGTTCTCAGTTTTCAGAGCCATGTAATTTTAAATGTACAGGCTAGGCTAATATATCTTTATGCTCCCATACAGGGTCTTATATTTTTATCAGTGTTAATCACCAGCCTTCCAGAAGCTCTCTGAAGCCATCAGTGTTTTCTTATAAGCTATACTAAAAAAAGTGGAACGTGCCAGTGTTTTGTGGCCTTTTACTATTCAATTGATTTGGGTCTAGTTTAGTCGTCAGCTAACAGGTAACAGAAAGAAGATTTACTAGATGTACTTCTTATCTCTTAATGAATAGTTGTCCCTTGTCTCACTAGATGTTGTTACTTTATGGTCTTTTATATAGGTTGTTCGTTCTGAGAGCTGTATCTCTACAGTTCTCAATGCTTATCTGGTAGGATGTTAGTAAGAAAGACAGCTGAGACTGGGTGCTATCAGGCTTCCTGTGTGACCTTGAGTAAATCATTGAATGTTTGACTCCTCCTTGTTGAAACTTGAGATAAAACATTTATTACCCAGCATAGATAGGTGTGTGAGGCCCAATACATTATTGCTTATGGACAATGTTGACATTCTCAGAAGGGTGGTGCTTTAAAGGAACAAAATGTTATCACTCCCGCATCATCATTTACAGGAAAGATAAAAAAGGTAAGATTGGTACAACTGATACATTCTTCTGAGACTTGAAAAGGCATCTTCCTAAGGCAGATTTGTTGGCATAACCATTTGCATTTCTTTAACCATCAAGGAGATCTTTTTGATAAGATGTGCAATGAAATACAGGTTTCTTGTGGATGCCACGTCCAGTGGTACAAGACGGCTCAGAACCAGACCATGAATATATCTGGCAGTCTACTCTGGTTGCAGAATCAGCAATCTGGTATTACTCAGTTTGGGGTTTTTGGTTTCAGTAGAATAATGCAAAAATGGTTGCTGCTAGGACCCAAGATGGTATTTTTCTATATAGCCAGGTCTGGGTTATCACTAATGTGATTCCTCTTTGCACAGTATGGATGTGCTCTTAAAGTATTCTCTGATAGGCAAGTCCTATGTAGTTGTTTTCTTATCTACTGTTCTCCTAAATCAGTTGTAGAAAGCTTGAAGAAAGAACAGCAATCTAGCATGGTCAAATATGTGGGTTTTTTATATCTCCTCATTCAGATGTCTTCAAAGTAGTTCTCAGACTAACAAAATTCACTGCAGTGTAATAGGTGTGATGGCCTTGAGAGTGAGCGAAGGATCCACAACATATCCTTGAGCTGGAGGTCACCATGAGCTGTTGTGCTGTTACAGTGAGAGGAAGCTACTCTTGAAAATCCCCTCCCTATTGCTCAATGTGATGTATAAAGATATGGCCTCGTGTTAACATTTGCCCCAAGCTGATCTTTGACTCTGAGTCGTCAGTCCAGAAGCAGATTTGTACAAAATCTCATGACAACAGATTGTTATTACATTACACAGAGATCTGGGAATTCAGCTTTAACAGATACACCAGTCTGATCATCATGGATATTTTCTGAGTGAGTCAAATTATGTAATAGAATATCTCCAGCAAATAAGCTACGTGTTCCTGCCTTTTTAAATCCCTCATCCCCCAAAAAATATGGCAAAAATAGTGAGATTAAAATTACCGGCCTATTGAACCCAAAATATAGCCTTCCTGTGGGTTTTTATCAAGTCTTAGAAATATACTTTGAAAGTGTATATGGAGCCACACAGTGTAAATTTCTGTGGCTCTTTTGAGTTCTATAGAACTACCCAAGCAACAAGTCAGACACTTCTTAAGTTCTATGATTTTAATATTAGATTTGAGGGTAAAATGTGACCAAAAAATATGACAACAGAATTTCTGAATTCTTATTCCCTTTGTAGAAAACGAGATTCACCCCAAAGAGTGTTGTCTTAATACATAAGTAAAATAAAACAAATCACATTTTAAGATTGTATCTCCAAAAGTAGAATTAGAAAGGCGCTGTTAAAAATTAAGCTTTCACTATTTGACTACTGCTGAACTAAATGAAGCAGAATGAACCTTTTGTGCAGATGCATGTACCAGTGAACCTTTATATTTTGGTGGTATCACCAAAGATGCTCTGATAACCTTGGTGAAGGGCACAACTTGTTCTGTTGCTGTGGATGCTTGAGGAAACATTGTTTGAAGGGGTGTGTTGTTTCAAAGCATTGTTATGCTCTTTGCTTCACTCTCACCTAATCTGCCAGTAAACATCCTGTGCCAAAAATGTTGCAGGAAGTCATGTGGAAATTATTTTGACTGAAACATAAGTAAAACCAGTAAATAAGTCATAAAACTCCTTTTCCAAATGGAAAAACCAGAAGTTCCCATCCAGGAAAGGTTTCCATAAAATTCTAGTCCCTGAAGTATTTTTCCTTCACTAAGTGCAGTACCACTAAGGTAGATCTGGGGCAATATGGGTAAACATTCATCTGAAACCACAGTCTTATCAGTAATTCCAAATATGTAGTAGAAAGGTTACATTAAAGTGAAAGCAGCAGAGAGCACAAGCTTTTGTACAAAGTGGACTGGATTAGTTTAATTCTTAGTATCTGTACTGAGATCGAATAAGGCAGTGATATGACACATCTTTTTTATTGGGGGGAAAAAAAGATGACTCAGAATGAGTAACAGTTAGACAAGGTAATTACTGTGTCACTGGTGTAAACTACTGCCACTTTCTGTATTAAACTCGCAAGGAAATTACTGTACGGTATCATAGACAGACACATAGAAATCATGATTCAGAGTCCACATTCAACAATACAGCCGTCAAATCCAGCGTGGTTATGGCCTGCAGCTTGTGTGTTCTGGCCACAGGCACATGTTGCAATGCAGTTCAGGCAGGATAACAGGAACTGCAAAGGTGCAAACAGCTGAAAAGGAGCAGTTAAATTTATTGCTTTGACTGATACAGGGCAGCAGCATCAGTTCTTCTAGCAGTAAAACCTTAGGCTTTCTGCTAAGGTTCCTACGCAAGCATAAACCAGAGCAATGCAGAAGTACATAGTTATTGGGCTGAACACGGCTGACAGTTTCCTTGTTGCAGCTGACAATTGTTTTCCAGTTCTGTTTGGTTTGTCACAGTGTGCCAAGGTGGGGTTTTGGTAATTCAGTTCCTGGTGGAGCTTCTTGGCAGAAGTGTTACTGAAGGGCATCCCAGAACTTTGTGCTTCGGATGGAAATAAAGCTCTGGACGTTCCTCTTTCAGCCCGTCCGAGTTCAGTCACAGCAGCGTAGAATTCTGTATTTTGGCACATCATTAAAAAGTCAAAGCTCTGTTCCAAGGCCAGATCAAGAAAATGAGGTCAATCAGAGATCAAACTGGCCTCCTTGGAAAACAAGGTTGTGCCAAGAACAAGCTATCAATTTGGGATTAGCAAGCTTTCATTCTGCCCAGAATTTCATTTGCAGTTGTCCCTCTGTGCAATACAACGCAGCAGCACAGATGGTGCAGTCTTTGTGATCTTCTGTGTTTCTCATTTTCAGCATTTGTAAATGCATTTCCCACAATATTCATCGTGCTCTAAGTTCACTGACGCCCTGGAAAATGCATAGGACAGAGTGGAAATGAGATTCCCTGCTGGTAAAGTGGAAGTCAGCTGATGGCACAGTAGGCTGCTGGCCTCATAAAGGAAAAAGAAAAGCTAATGCAGAACAGTTTTTAGAAGCTCTGAACCATTAAAATCTTTCTTCTTAGGTATGGGGGCAGAGGGGAGAAAATGGAAATGGTGGGATACACGGAAACTTGTTCCCATCCCTAGAAATGTGACTGAAGTTTAGTTCATATGGATGCACTAAAGTAAAGATACATGATGACAGTGCATTCCAGTGAAAAGGAAGATGGAAAGTTTCCATTCCTTGCTATTCGGATCTCTGCTTTTTTCTCATTGTTTTCTTGCATCATGTGGAAGGGCTTTTTACCAGCATTGCTTCATCTTTTGAACAACCAGCTCTTTATCAGCTTTCAAAATGAGGTTTGCCAAGCCCTTATCAACACCTTCCTTTCAGCTACTATCACATACCATATCTTCATAGCTCAGCTGATTGTATTTCATTAAAGCAAATGGTAAATGAGGGATTGATCCTGCTTTCTGTTGGTGTTTCAGTCCAGGTATTTTCACCTTTTCTCTTTTCCCATGCCCAAAAAACCAGGAATTCAACACACAAGGTATGTAAAAGGCAACAGGTTTTCCATGGGTTTTTAGAGCAGCTAACTGGAACAGACAAAAGCTTTAAAAATCATGCAAAGAAAACTGAGCCATATATTTACTCACAGTTTCAGCACAGCATTAACTGTCACAAACAGAAAAGCTCTGTATCCACTCCTTTAGCAATGCATCATCACAAGCAGTCTAAAACACTGCTCCCTAAATCTTTTCAAATGTAAATCTAGACTTTGGTTGCATTATTGACTCTAACCATTTTGAAAATGTTATTCCGATACAAGTTGGAATACAGAGTTATTCCCGTGCAAAATGCTAGGATGAGCATTATTACCCATTAATAGTATTAAACACTAACATTCAGCACTCTATTGCAAAATGGGAATATAAAATAGAGTTCTGAGTAGAATCTGCAACTCAGAAAATGATAAATAGTATAAGAAGTTTGTCAGTAAATTAAATTTACATTCTATAAGCTTTCTTTGAACAGATCAGTAAGAAAACTTGGTCTGTCTCCACTGCTTTCAGCACATTCTCCTCATTCTAATGAGATATTGGTAAATAAGAATGGGAGCTGTCCCATCTAAAGCCCCAGGAGTTACCTGCACTCAAGCAGCAGCATTTCACAGCAGAAGTCTGAAGAGTAGCATCTAGTGTACAGATTTTAGTGTTTGTTTCTATAGTAAGCGATTTAATCAGCCTTAAATAACCCAGCTGCCTCTTCCACTTCTCACTTCATGGTGTTCATAAACCGAAAGCAAGAAGCAGAAAATACCTCTCTAATCAGATCTTAGCTCTCTTGACTTTGTAGATAGTGCATGCATGTTCATGTACCCATATACTTCCCTGTCTCAAACAAGAGAAGTAAAACTGTCCAAAAACTATCACTACTGGGCATTTATGGGCTTACTGGCTATCTTCTTTAGCAGTGAATAAGGAGGGGAAAACTCCTTTCATTAATGCAGTCATTTTAGTATTAGTTTTAATCATAACAGTATTTAGCCTGTCATTTCTGTTTTGTTGGTA
>JANHGB010013928.1:6999-20528 GCA_026283785.1 Coracopsis vasa | reverse complement strand
ACCAAGTGCATCACTGCACCTGCTGAGGACAGAAACTTCCAACAGATTCATTAAAAGCATCTAAAAACAACCCACCCACAAACAAACAAGACACACCTCCACCTACACCCACTCAACAAGCTCTGGATTCACTGGTCTTTCGAGTGGTATCTTACAAAACAAAACAAAAAGCCCCTAAAGAACAGGCTACAGTCTAAGACTAAAAGAAAAATTAAAGACCACTCATTAGAGTCAGTTTTTAACATGGCCTCTGCAGGTGATGGTCTTGGCTGCCCCAGTCCCTGTCCAGCCAGCTCCACCATAAGCCACCACAGGACACAGCCAAGCGACTGGCACCACTGGGGAAACCTATTTAAGAAAGGGCAAAACCCACACCCAACGAAGAGGAAGAAGAAAAAACCCATGAAGGTCAGAGAAGGGTAGGGAGGAGTAGGTGGTCCCTGGCAAGGCAGGTAATCCCCTGCAGTGAAATGGGAGAGGAAGGGTGTTGGTTTAACATTTATCTTTACTTCTCACTACCCAAATCCATTTTAACTGGTGATAAATGACTTTATTTTTGTTTCGTCCATAACAGTAACCAGTAATCTCCCTGTCTTTACCTTGACTCTTAAACTCTCTAAACCTATTCCCTTCTGGAAGGAGGTGTAGTGAGCTACCCAACAGCTAGGTGGGTGTTTGGCTATTGGCCAAGGCTACCTCACCTTTTCACAGCTTTTCACAAATCTAAAGAAATCAAAGTTATTCTGACTTTGCTGTTAATTGCTGGTGCTGTTAACTGACACCACGCACAAGAATCATACATTTTCAATTTGATTGCACACTAAAGGCTGCCAATCTTCACTCTTCATTGGAAGATTAATCTGTCACAGTGCTGGAGACATTCGCTCACAGCAGGCAGAATGAGGCCCCATCATTTCAATCCAACAGCATATTTTTTGCCTACTGACGTGCACTGTGCTGTCTCCAACAGCTCCAGGCCTGCAGCATGAAGTCATACACGTGCATGGCATGGAAGTGGTACAGCAGGGTGTCAAAGCCAGCAACATAGAGACATAATCCAAACAAGTGACAGACAGAATAACACAGCAACTCAGATGAGACTCAAAAAGGCATTTGGTACACCATCACAATCAAAGCAGACCCCCAAGATATCCATCATACAAAACTAGGCACTTGCAGCCATCACACAGCAGAGCTTGTCCAAGCACATACAGTTCAGCAGAAGCAGGCACAGGGAGGAAACAGTGCATGGCTGAGCAGAGCTGGGGCCAGACAAATGCAGGTGAACGATTCAGGAAACAGCTCTGGATGCAGATGATGTTTCTCACCACTTAAACAGCCTTACAGTTTGCAAACCACAGACCTGCTGAAAGAGACCATAAAGGACTCTGATCACCCAAAAGCACAGGTGATGCACCACGGCTGAATAGCTTAAAACAAAGACGGGAGGCAAGCAAGAGTACACACTAAACGTTTTTCCCAGCCAAAGTATCTGCTTTGTTTTATACAAATTCTCAAGAGTACATGATACACAGAACGTCTTCTGCTGAACTAACTCAGCTACAGATAAGCTTGGGTTTTGGCTGCTAAACTGCAGCAGAGACCAACATTAAATATGGTATCTTTTTGCATGATTGTTTCAAACACTGTTTAAAATGTAAGCTGATTTTGAAACCTACCAATTCCACGGATCTTTACTCTTTTTGGCTACATTTTCAAAGGCTTTTTTTTCCCTATTAATAACTCAGAGGTACTTGAAGTAAGAAAAATAGCTTTATGTTTTCAGAGCTTTGTATTTGATACACCTAGCGACTAACACAATTACATTTTCAGAAATTCCAAGCATAGCACAAATCCTGCCCTAATTCATTCTTTAAAGAAAAAGACAGGCCCTGAAATAGCACCTAAATTTCAGTAAAGGATAACTTCTGCACACTCAAGTGCCTTGTTAACTGTCAAAACTACTGCTGTAGATCCTTCCCTTTTCATGTTTCATCTTCAAAATTCAGTAGCACAGGACTACAACAGGATGCCAGAAACAATTCTGAAGCAATTTTTTCCAGGATAATGACCATTTCATAAGGATGAACATTTCTGAAAGTTTACCTGAAAACATCAGATTTGGGTTTGCTTCACATTAATTTCAGCCTTATTAATGCAAAAACAGCTTTAGAGGCAAAAAAAGGAAAAAATCTATGCATTGCTATCTAACTCAGTATTCCCGGCTGCTCCTCTCTACTACAATCTGTATTCTCTTTTCAGGGCTTCCTCCTGTTGCACAAAACTGAGAAAACATGAATAAGAACCATCAAATCACCAAGCAGCTAAGCAGAAATTAAGGTACCCACAACTGTGTTTTCAAAAGGATGGTTTAAATGAACCAGATTTTGAGCTGGGGACTGTTACTTTACTGTGAAAATACTCAGCACATTTTTAGGCTCCCCAGTGGAACAGCTGGTGTAACCACACGATACAGCAGAAGACCATAACCTTACATATCAAACATGCCAGCTCCAGAGCTCCCACTCACCACGCTGGCTTTCATCAACAAATTGCTACCAAATCCTTCTCCCAAAGCCTGTTGAAGTCTGCTAGCCTGAAAACTAAATTACCAAAGTAATCACCAAGCCCCATCAGCCTCATCTCTTGCCATTAAAGGTCTCTTATTAATTCTCTATGAGCTTGCAGGAAATACTTTCAAACAGCTCCCTCAAGAAAGTAAGTTTCAAGCCTTAGTTTTTCCATTCTGAGCCATCCCTGCACTATTTCATAGCTCTGATAATTGTACCACTGACTAAACTCCAACTGGGAATAGCTGTTTTTATCATCACTATTAAAAACAGTCCCTCACACTGTTAGGAATCTGGAAACTCATTGTAGCTGCATCCCACCCTTCGGCCTCTCAAAACACTACAGAGCAATGAAACTATGTGCTGAAACCAGAGGATCCCTGTGCTGAACAAGTTCTGTAATTTCTGGATAATTACAACTGCTTCCTAAGCACAGGCAGCCATGAAGACTTATTACTTGATTTTATTGATTTTAGAAGGACAAGTAGAACAAGATCTTACAAAGTCAAAGTGAATTTAGTTTTTCCATACTGGACTGGGAAAGTTGAATTCTTCGTAGAAATGGAGCAGTGATGTGCATGTTAAAAAGCCTCACACATTCACCAAAATGTAGGGTTTTTTTAAGTAAGGAGATTCACCTGCAGTTTTCCTTTCCTAAAACCACATTATCTTGGTTTTTACACCTTAGGATGACTGATGGCCCTCAGAGAAGTAGCAAGATGCAAAAAAAACAAAACAAAAAAAAAAAAAAGAGTTGAAAGAAGAGCAGATTTTAAAAGCAGCTTTTAATCATCTAAAGTCACAGTTGCCAAGTAGACAGCAAAGAGGCTGTGCAACACATACAGATGGGAAAATTCCCCCAGGTTTATTTCACAGTCAATTACAGTGGATTAACCTATTAGATAGAGCAAAATACTTATTTTTTTGATGCAAATTTCAACAACTTGAAAAAAATCATTGCCGTTCTGATACATAGGATCAGCAAACTATTCTATCACACTTCAGTCATCACAGTCCATAAACACACCCTTACAAGCAACCTCTCCCTCTTTTTTAATGCATCTTCTGTCATTATTTCCTTCTCCAGGAACAGCATCCCTCTTGGCTTCCTGATTTGAGTATCATTTTATACACCCATAAAGATTTCTTATTGTTGTTAAAGAGAAGCATCAAACACTCTCACTGTTTTACAGACACCTTTGCATGAGCTCACAGGTGCTTATATTATTCATTTCTGCCTCTGAGAGGTGTCACTGTACAAGGCATTTGTCAAACAGAAAAGCATGGTGGCTCTGAAGAGCAGCTTTCCAGGATCCCTGCGCTAAACAGTGGGTGTGCCTACTTTTGTTTGGTATCAAGTTCCTTCTGCAAGAGCCAACTACATGGATAGTTAAGTTTTTCCCCACCTCCAGAAACATCTGTTCCTTTTCTAAGTTCTCCAGACTTCCTTCCCCTTTACCATATCACAAAGCCTTTCTTTTTAGCAAGGCTGCCTTCTTGATAGTCCATCACCATTATCTTCTTGTTTGTTGCAGAGCAGCCTGAATAACTGAATCTTGCAGAGCTTCCAGTCCTTTCAGCTCAAGGCCAAGCACCGAATTCAAGCATCCTGATTTAGAGAGAAGGCTGTTAAGCTCCTTCCCTGCCTCCTTTTTTAACACTCTACAGCTTCCTGCCCTGGGAAGCAACCAAGCTGCTGTAAGAAATGCCAGTTTCTGTTAAATATCCTGAATTATTGTAACACTGAACATTTAAAACTTACTTCCGAATCTAGCACTGCAACAGCTTTTATTCCCCAAAGTGCAGAGATGAGCAAAAATTACTTCAGCACAAAGGAGTTTTAGTCAGTTCTTTACTGAATCTCACAGCATTTAAAGTTAACATCCAGGCTTGGCACGACCAACCATCCACTCAAACACACAGCACAATGTCACCCCTCAAAACCCCACTGTTCAACCTAAAGGCACTTAGGTTTTTTATTTTAAGGGTGCGTCAGCTGCTAACTGAAAGTGGGAATGCTTCATTTAGCACACACACTTGTTAAACTGCTCACAGCATGCAAATAAAATACCGCATTGTGCAAAAGTCATTCAGCCTCCCCATCCATAGATATGAGCAATGGAACTGTGTCCAGGAAAGAAAAACTTGGAACAACACACAAATATTTCAGTCCCCTATTCCCAATATTCACATACTATGCTAAAGCCCACATCCCTGTCGTGTTGAAGGGAAGACCATGTTGAGAATTTTCTGTACGTAATGGGTGGGAAAATGACCATTATGTGCCTTGCCCCATTACTGCACCCTTTTATTTGTAGTTATTACTGCAAACTGCCTTTTTTTTTTTTCCCAGACAATAGTTGTGTTATTATAGGTACCTTTATGCTGTGCCAAAACACATACACACAGCAATTCAGAACAATCAGCCTTGTTTTCATGGGAGCAAAGGTTGCAGCCAAATGAAATGGGTGGAGAGCACATTAAACAATCTTGGAATCTGCTAATAGGATATAGGAAAATGTGACCATAATGCAGATGCAGTTCCCCTTTCACCTTCCAATGTTATGGATAAAATAAAAGCTTTGGAAAACCGATTAAACTGTTTGAACAACATTAAGCAAGTCAAAGTGTTCCCAGTGTGCTTACAAGACCACTGAGAAGCTCTTTAAAAAGTGCTCTTTCAAAGCTCTGAAACCAGACAGCAAGCTTCCCCACCCCAGAACATCACCTGTTTAAAAGAGATAGGATACCTGCAAGATGTCTGCTTATCCACAGGAAAGAGAAGCTCATCATGACAAAAGTTCCTATCTTAAAAGACATGATCAGCTCCTCCTCTGTCTAAAAGAGACATTTTTATTGAAGCACCTTGTTTGGTCAGCTGTAACCTGCATTCCCCTTGTTTGCTTTTGAGATGTGCATTAGTCAGCTTTCTCCTTCACAAATGTGATTGTGCCTCTGCATGATCATACACTGAAGTCATGTCCTTGAGACTGTGACATCAGTCTGTTGCCATGGTAATGTACAGGGCAGTCCAAAATACAGTATTATGGCATCACTGCAGGATCAGAAGCAAAGCAAGCAATGCCTGAGCGCTGGTTAATGCAGCACAAACAGCCAAAACATTTCAATTTAAATGTGAGAAGTGCAACTGCACTTTCTCATGATGTTCTTGATAAATATGGCTAGAAGCGTCTCGTCAAGAAAGACGACCCAGAAGGTCATTAACTTAAAGACATCATGCATCGATAAAAGGAAGGGCAATATGTTTCCAAGGATGGTCACCAAGAATGACGAAAGCTTAGCTCAGCTCTCTGAATAGAAACCACCATCTGTTCCTAAGGGAAAACCAGGCTCTGCCTAAAGAGATCGTTCACAGAGAAAGAGGGATGGCCCCTTGGCACCCTAGATCAAGTGCTGGGTTGCACGCAGTTTTTCTGGAAATCAGAGACTGGACTGTTACAGCAACGTCACCGTTTCAAAGGGATAGCATTACATAAAGCATGGTTCTTCAAATCCGAGCTTTGAAGCAAAGATCAGTGCAACATTAACCCAACTTGTAACAAAGCCATGTAGTTAAAAAAGGGTGGTACCTTCCAAGAGTTGTTATTCCATGTAGGGTAAGACATTAGTTCTGTAGGTTCCTTGCACACTCAGGAGAATGGCATTTCTGAAGAGCAAAAGGGAAGGAAAAATGAAATTAGTGACACATTAACAGTGTTACAACTACTAACTAGCTCTTAAAACCCCAAAAGATCCGGTCTGCCCAGCACAAAGGGCATGCAGAAACAACAATCAATGCATTGCTGATATGTGGAGCACCACCAGTTCAAGCAGGTCTTCAGTGCTGACTGACTGACTACACCCCAAAAAGAGTCCAGCAACTACAGTGAAAGGCGGCTGCCCTGTCACCAGGAGAAGTCCTGCTGGGTGGCTGGGCAGAAGCTGCTTTGGCATCGTGGGAGCCCAGGCTGCAAGGACAGCGAAGAGGAGGGACTACAAAGCTCATGACAGCCACGCTGGACCCCTTTCTTGACCTGTTCCTCCATTCTCATCAAGCACACGTTTAGGAATCTGAGTGCAGATTTCCCATCACTGCTCTAACAGCTAAATTCCTCAAGACCTTTGAGTACTTTCGCATGTTCTGCTTCCGTGTAAACCGAGCCACTCCCTGCATGCTTGACTAGTTTCAGTTTACCTCCTTCCGCTTTCTCTTATTAATCCATGCATGTCCCGTAACTCAGTCAACACTTCCTTCTACAAAGCTGACTTCCGTCCTTCCTCTAACCTCAGATGCACCCACAATTTCTTAACAGTGCCATTAACAAGCTGCAGGCACAAGAAGAAACATTTCAGGTTCTCTACACGGATGTGACCTTCGCCCTCTCCTAACCCCTCCCACCCAGGACCCTGGTTATAACTACCCCATGTCTCGTTATCTAATACTGAACACAAGCTTCTGGGCTGGGAACCATGGTTTATTTGTCTCTGCAATGCCACACCCCCAGTGGTGCTATAGAAACAAATTCTACAACCTGTTTGAGCCTTAGCTTGATTCAGACCTGAATTATAACAGTTTCTAAATGACTGGTGCAAATACCTTCACTTTCTCCCTGCTCACTTCAGCAATACCGACTTATGCAATCAGCCACCACAGTGGCTCCAGTGCCAAACATCACTACAGCTAAATGCTCCTACAGACCACAACTGCACAGACAACAAAACACTTAAATCCCTCTACTAATAAATGCAAATTATAAAGGGAGGAAGAGACAGGCAAGAGGCACACTGCTCTCAGCATGAGGACACCTGAATGACAAGTTCTGCATGTCAATGTTACCTCTCAGTCACCAAAGTATCCAGGGTTTGCCCCAACCTCAGCCCTTAAACACTCAGGAGGCTACCCAGCTGCAAGTCTGAAGTACTGCAGAGGCTGCGATTTTGGAAGCAACTTTAAGCCAAATGGATTTCAGAGCAAAATAAAGCCAGCTGGCTTCATCTCCATGGAGCTCCTGCAACATAACATAGGCTGGACAAGTTACTCAGGGCAAAGGTCTGTCTTATTAACTACCTAGTAAATTCAGATTAAAGTTGTGCAGCTTTTTCCCCTCCCTCACGTAAAGATCAAATGCTATCCAGCCCCCGAGGTATTGATCTACCTTCTGCAAAAAGGAAAACTTGCTCACAACTACATGGCACCACACACAATCTACAGGATTGTGGCCCTTCAGGCACTCATTACTTTTTTCCCTCACAAAAGTCTCCAGTACTGGATAATTTGCCTCTAATTCATTTTTTTTGTACAGTAAAGAGGGATCATAACCATAGACATTGAAGCACATGAGTAGCCACAGCGCACCCATCCCAGCTCATGAACTTTCAAGCCAAACACAAGAAAGAAAGAACCAAGGCACACTTCAACCACTAAGAAAACATAAGTAATCATAGGCCAGAGAAAAGCGAGGGCTGGTGGCTGCTGTGGAAGCTTGGTTAATGAACTTCAAGAGAAACAGAATATGGGGGAGACAACCCACCATCCCAAACGGTCACAAGAACCTTGTCAACTTACACAGAACCTAGGACAACTCCAAAAATCCTAAGTGCAGCACCAAGAAGGCAAACAGACAATTCTGAGATGTAGGGTTAGCTTTTTTACCAGGAAAAAGAAACACAACCACACACAACCCTTTAACAATTAACAAAGCAGGATCCAGCACTTCACATTTGAGGTATTTGTGAGAGACACCATTTTATCATAAAGCAGTCCATCTCAGCACAAAAGATGCTAAACTCTCGTAATGGTGTCTACCATTCATTATAAGCATACAAGTGGATGACCTTCACCCACTCATAGGAAGCAGCTGTGCTTTGCAGACCCTTACTGACTACCCAGCTGAACCTTCTGCCCATAGGTGAGCCCCTTTCCACCTACGTACTCTCAGAGTAGGTTGGCCAGCATGATATGGAGTTATCACAGCCCATATTCTAGCTTATTTTTCCCATGCAGGCAAGGCCCTCAACCTCTCTTAAAAAGGCAGCACAGCACCCCCTCCCCCATGAGACTCATGTTCTACAACCTTCTTCTTCTTACAACCCTGCTGCCAGATAACACTCCAGGCTTGAACCTAGTTTTTATTTAGGCTACACCCACTCCAGCCTGCCAGCCTCCTGTCTCTGCAATATCAGTGGCTATAAATGAATGCAGGAGTCCGATCAGCTATTGATTTGTCACAGTGAAAAAAGTATTTTTCCTCTATCCAAATAAATAAATGCCTCCTTAAAAAAAGGTGATGCAGTTCATCTCATCAGAAGAACCCATATTGTTCTTATCAAAGCATAGATCCACTCCAGTGCATGATGCACAGGCCACTTAGCAAAGCACGTTTGGGTCCTTCCCTCTGAAAGCCACCCTGTAAATGCAAGGCTCGACTAAGGGGGCCTCATACTCTCTAATTCTTTGAAATTCGACATCACTTCACCTTAAGTTATTCCAAGAGATTAATGCTGCAGTTGGACCCATACCGAGTTGCTCTACATGACCAATCCTATCAGCCAAGTTATGACCAACACAACCAAGCCCAAACTTACAAAAATAATCAGCAGTGAAAAAGTGCATTGTATTTCATTTTCCAAGATTTTCTTACCTGTCAACAAATATCTTAGTGTGTTACCATCCTCCCATTGTTCTGATTTGAGTTATTGGGCTTAGAGCAAAAAGCAGTGAGAGCCAAGGACACTGCCTAGAATTCAAGCAGAGCCTGCAATAACAGAACCCCTTTGGGGCAGTGACAGTTGAGTTCCATTTAATGCAAAACCAAACTACTTTTCCATTCAAGACAAAAGCAGAGACAAAGAATTGTATGTGGCTCAGAATGCACAGTCAGCTGTCTTTTTAGGAATAGATCAGATTTAACAGTTCTATTGCAGTCCAGAAAAAGTTCGCCTGACAAGAGTTTAAACTTTGCCCAGTACTGTGCTATGCAAAATCCAGGCACTTGCCTGTAGCGCTCTCATGGCCTTAAGCCAGTACCTCAAGATCATGATCATCAACATTATTTCCAAGAAGATACATTATCAAGATTCAGCCTGATGCACGAATGCACTCTTATCCCAGTTCAAAGACAGACAAAAACCCTCTCTGAAGCTCTGCCCAATAATGCTTTTTTGCATAATATTGGTTGCATATAACACCATTTCTCCACTGTGGAACTAAAATGACACCATTCTGCTACAGCCTTGCGAACGTGACCACTCTCACCACAGGGACTTTTGTTCTGGAACAGAAGTGGTAGCAGAGGTGTCCTCAAGCTGGTTTATTTGACTATTCAGGGCCTGATGCAGATAGAAAAACTAATTAACATGTATCATTATGGAAAGCAAATATATTCTAAATGTTCATCATTTTATATTTAAACCCTCTGAAACATCTAATGTCAAAGCTAAACAGATCTTCCCCTGGCAAACTACTTGGAAAGCCTTCAACTGAATCTGCCAGATAAGGTAATGCAGTATTTTAGAATATTTTTCCTACATACACTGGGACGCACCTCTAACATGCACAAAGCCCAGAGAAGCATCATGAGAGCTGCAAGAACACCTCTGTCCTGGCTAACATTAATGTAACAAAATTACAGTTTCACTGCAGGGGAAAAAGGAAAAAGCATTAGAGTTTTGTTTAGATTGAAGTGCTGCAAGAACACCACTCATCTGCTATCAGAGCAGATTGCTGGGCTGCTCCAATGATTATTCAGTAACGAAGTAACCAGAATTAGAAGGTATGCAATTAGTCCCATCTCCTCTTCCTCCTCCTCCTCCCCCCTAAAAAGAAGGAATAAAACACCCAGCACAGACATTATCACCTCTCCCTCTAGCTCTGCTACCCTTATAACTTAAAATACCCACAATGCAAAGTAGAGCTGTCACTTACAAGCTGCTAACGAGCCCATCTTGGCCCTGACTGGCAGCAAAGGTGATATTCTCAGCATCTCCCCAGAAGAAAGTTACTGGGTTACTTGTTGGGATGTTTTCTCGGATTACCCACACATGCATATATTAAGTTTAACATGCCTGCATTTAACTATTCCAGTAAAAGCACACAGCTTTTCAGAGGAAAACAGCACTGCTGTTCCTACTAGCTTCAAGTTAAAGCATCTCCCACTAATCCTCTCCAGCATGACCATTATGAATACATTAAGCTCAGGAGACAGGTATCACTTGCTGGCACTTTTTCTAGCTTTACTGACTCCAGCCTGACAATGACAGCTTATTTTACCTGCACAATTTACAATCTACCTTTCCTTAAAGAGTTATACTTTATGTTTGCAAAGCAGTATTCACAGCTCCTTCCCTAACTGCGACTAATATATGGAAGATGCAGAAAGGCCCCAGACACCCCAAAGCCAAATGGCAACCCATAGTGAATCCCTGCTTCCAAACTGCAATTCTGATAAAATACATGTTGACATTTAATCATGCTCAGAAGCTCACTCATCCTCCCCTCCACCCCAGTGCTACCAGTTGGTCTAATTAAAGACATGCTTTCTCCCAACAGCCTGTGCCTCACGTATACCCCAGGAACGTTTCTCTATCATGACCAACTTTTACATTTAGTTTATTTAATCTCTAGGCTTCTTCAAATGGAAAGCAGCCTGACAGACTCCTCGGACCATAACTGCCTTTGTTGTGCCTGGGCAGCCACCTGATGAAGAACAATTCCTTGCTGTTATGCTGTGACTCAAGAAACATAAAGGAAAAAAAAAACCAAAACCCCTTACAACCAATATTAATGCAACTAGCAACATCAATAACTAGGTCCCTATAGCTCCACTGCAGACATAATTTTACACTCAAAGTTCCCTTATTTTTTTCCATGTTTGTTTCTTCCCAACCTCTCAAATATGTTTTCCCATAGACATATGGTCCATCCCTACAGGACACTGGTGCCTACACTTCCTTGGGTTTAGTCAGGCCAGGAATGAAGCTGTTAGCTTCACAAAATCCATACACAATCCTTTCCTCACTGGCTACATCTACTGATCCCAAGGAGGAAAAAGAGCAGAGGGACGGGAAAGGCAATTTTTAAGGCTAGAAGTGTATGCAGAATGCTGCAGAGACATTTGCTACAAGCATATGTAAACTACTACTATTTATCCTACAGCTTACCCAGAAGCCTACAGCTAACACATTAGCGGATCCCATTTTAACAATTCCATAAGCTGTTAAAGCCTAACAAAGGAATCATTAGGAAAACTGGTTTAGAGCACTGTTGGTGGCATCCCATGCACTATGCAAGGAGGGAGCATGACTGAAACTGCTCTGAGCTCCCATTCCCAGCTTAGGCTGTAAAGCTGCATCATCAAAAGAGAATTCCCAGTAATTTGTATCAAAGCCACATCTCCAACTGCTTCTGCTGCAAGACCAACTCAAAGCAAGTTATTATACATTTTAATATGACTAGATCTGCAGTCCTACTGCATCTAAAAAAAAAATCCATAAGCACTGTAGGAGAAACACAGGGATTTTTTTTCTTGACACCATGGAAGATGGATTTGCTATCAGTAATCCTCCCACAGCCCACATTTCAGAAGTGGCAGCAGATTCACTTAGATTTCAGATGCATAAACAAGCACTCTTTGCATCACTTCATTCATGTGTTTATTAAGATAACATCACATCATTCATGTGTTTATTAAGTCACCTCAGTTAAAACACAACAGTAGAGTACCATCCTTCTTTAGAAAGGAAATTTAAAAATAAAGATGCAAGAATCTAACAGTTTGCCCCAAACTTGATGGCAAGCTGTTACATATATCTGGTGCCCTGATGGTTAAATTGAGGTCTAGAAACCCATTTCCAGAGGGCAGGTTTTCCTTAAAGACCCCTGACCATTTGTCTCAAGCTACCATGCCCTGCATGCCCAGACTGTTCAGCAGTGGATTGCCTGGGTACAAACATCCTGCACAGGGACAGCCTTCTGTCCCCAGGACAGGACGGGCACATGTGCAGGCAGTCAGAAAGACAAATGACTGAGAAAAATCACAGTCACCCTGACAGGCAGCAGGATACCAAAGCAAGAGCAGCCTAATGGCAGGAGAGTAAACTTTGCATATATGTTTACAGGGAGCTTCTCTCAACTTCAGGAGTCAGGACAAGAGGAAGCACCAAAGCTTTGAAGACATAAATACACTAAGACTGCAGTCCCAATGCCAAAGCGGAGGCTTCATGATGGAAAGGATTTTTACACTTTGCAATAAAGACTCAGGGCAAGGCAAAGTTCAAAACAAAGACCTCAATGAAGAGCTTTATGAATCAAAAGGAAACTAGGCTGCCTCTGTAAGCATGTGAGCCGGTGAACATAAACTCCAGTCCAGTTCAACACTAGCTACTACCACTCAATATGCAGCAAGTCTTGTTTGAACTCATTGTCCAAACTCTTTTTTAAAATATAGCCTCCAGTATGATACATTGCAGAGAGCCAAACCACAGGCACAAGCCAGGAGTTAGTCTCTGAAGTTTAGATACAACAGAAATTATTTTACCTACCTAGATGCAGAGGGATAGCTGCTGCCTTTGATGCTACTTTGGTCTTAAACTGCCCGAGGACTCCAAATTGCTTGCTAGGCTGCAGAGCAGCAACACCCAAGCCTACACATACACACAAACATAATTATGCTTGGTCTAGACTTGGGGGGAAAGGAAAGAAATAAAATCTTTTCAGGGATGTTAGCATCCAAGGAAAATAGCACATACAAAGAAATCTCTAGAGTGACTTAGGAACAAGATTTTATGCTTGGCCTTCTGCCAATTAGAGAGGAATTAAAGAACCTAGCAATATAACCCTGTTCATCCCAAGGAAGAAACTGCATTCTTAAGTGATCAACGGAATAACAGGGAGGAGGAAAGAGGGACAAAGACACAGGACAGCCATTGCACACAGCAAAGTAGGAAGTTTCTGATGGCACT
>JANHGB010013926.1:1094-24586 GCA_026283785.1 Coracopsis vasa | reverse complement strand
TCAAAGGAAATACACCAGGGTTGAAGTCAAGTCCTATTGGTTACTCCATCAAAAATGGGGGGGGTTAACCTCATAATGCCTGAGGAATGTGAAATTAAATTCCTCGCAGTTTCAGGGCTCTGACGAATTGAAGGCTTTTCTGAGGGTCTTGGAGAGCACCAAAGACCTCTGGGCTGGACTAACTCTGCACCTATCCAGGCTCCTTGCTGCAAGCCTGGATGAACCTCCCTTTTTCGGCACAGAAGGTTGCCTGAAGCCATGCCTCTCTGAGCAAGAGAGGGAAACAGCCACAGAGTCCAGCACAGGGTTCATGTTTTCACCCAGCTGTCTCTCTCATACGCACCTCAGCTTTGCAGACTAATTCAATGAACAACCTTTTCTCCCAGGACATGGAGCTGCTTCAACATCTCAGCAAAACAAGACAAAGATGCGAGTGATTCACTTATTGTTCTGGAGGACACTTGGCTGAACTGCTCATCTCCAGCAAATGTAATGCACTCAATGCCATCTGCAGACAGCATCATCATGTGCTGCTCAGTGCACCCATCATATCTCCATCTCAGGGCAAGGCAGCACCAGGGGGTAACAGATCAGGTAAAGACATCTTTGATGAGTACCCACCTGCATACTCAAGTGCTTCTGTATTAGGGCTGCTTGTCCCACCCTGTCCCATCCGAGATCTGCAGACTGCTTCAGGCTCCTGTTTCTCCCTTCACACACAGAGGCTGTGTCAGGTGGCATCTGGAAGGGAACTCATTTTTTCTCCTTAGTGGTCTGACACCTAAATTAGATTGGGTTCAATTGCTGGGACATTACCACCTGCACTAATAGCCAGAATTGCTTTCAAAGATAGACCGCAGTGTTTCCCATTTGGAGAAAGATTGCTGTCTGGTTTAATTACATTTTCTGTCCATAATGAGACAATTATAAGCATTTCAATAGCTCCCAGTCATCAGCCTTCCACTGTATTAGAGTACAGGAGAAAAAGGCAACCCCACCTCCCCCCTTCTCTTTCCCCTTCCACCCACTAATTTCTTTGAGCAATTCACAAGCATGCCATGTACATTCATCTCCATTCTGGAAGAGATCCTGGCAGCACTTAAACTGCCCAGAGTGTCCCCGTGCAACCACTGCACTACTCCAGTGATGGCACTTGAGGACCAAACCCCCATTTCAGTGACCTTCAGCAGGCAGCACATGTGCAAAGAACAGTCACACACCACATATTCCTCTTCTGTGGCTGCCCCATCCCTGGCAATGTTCAAGGCCAGGCTGCACAGGGCTTGAAGCAACCTACTCCAGTGGAAGGTGTCCCTGCCCATGGCAGGTGGTTGGAACTGGATGAGTTTTAAGGTCCTTACCAACCCAAACCAGCCTGTGATTCTATGATATTTAGCAGTCAGGAGTGCTGAAATCAAAGATTTTGTTTATATATACAGAGAGAATAATGTAAAATACCACAAGAATACAGAAGCTGCTATACCAGACCAATGCTGGGCAACCAGCTCCAGTGGTCTTCTCACAACGGTCAGTAGCTTCAGCGCTAGAAACATTATTGGAAAATGAACTGTTAGCTCAGGACTGTGCTATATGGTATCTGAGCACTGAAAGGCTGATTCCTTCCAGCTAGAAATCCTTTCAGCTCTTGAAACCTGAGCCTTTTAATCCTAAACAGCATCAAATGTTATTATTGTAAGATTGCAAAGCACTGCGAATAAATACTGCATTTAACATACCAATGTAATGAAGTACAAAGCTCTGGTCAAGAATGAGAGTTTATTTAAGGCAATATAAAAATACTGTCTTTATTCCAGGGCTCTGGTACCCTACAAACCAGGATGCTGGAGAGCAGCCACTGTAAGCAGGATAAATTTAAATGCTTCCCCACATGCAGGCTGCCATGATAGCTCTTTGCTGAGTCACAGGGCATCTTAAATGAACAATGAAGATGCCCCCACGTCCCATGGGTCTACCTCAAAGATCCCAGTTAATCAAACCCAGCTGAATCCATGGAAGGAGGAAGAAGAAAGAGGAGAGTTTTGTGCAAATCTGTAATAAGAAGCATTATTAACCCAGAAAGACATAGGAACCTTAAAGAGCAAGACCTGATCAGGGCCTCCCTTCTGTCAGCCCATAGACTGAGCCCCTTTCCTCAGCCCCAGGATTTCCAAAGGCCAAACAAGCCCTTGAGACACCTGAACGTAACCCTGACACACGCCCGGCCGCCCCCAGGATCTTCCAGCACCTCCCTAATGGTGGGGTCAGCAGTGTACAAAAGGGAAAACAAGTACTTGCTGGCTGGATGTTACCAGTTGGGAGCTGGAATATATTGAAATATCAAGGACTGCAGCTGTCTGGTTATAACAGATTGAATGGCCCTGCATCAGGTGCATGGAGGAGAAAGAAACCCTTCTAGGAAAGCAGCAACACTGAGCAGGCTTCAAAGGAACGCAAGACTGGTTTATATGTGGTATCTACAGCCACATGGGCTGATGCTAGGCTTTGTGATGCTGAGAGACCGGGGAACAAAGAGCTGGGACTCCTGGAAACAATGAATTTCCAACCAAGCTGGAAGGCTCAACCAAAATAATCTCTTTTGTGTTTCTTTTTTTGTACAGCTTCTATAAAATAAGCCTGAAAAGAATTAGCAGGGCTCAGAGCTCCCCAGCTACAGCTCTGACACAATGACAGAAAGTGCATATTAAATAGTTCCCATCAAAAACCCCAAGCGGTGGGGCCTAGACAGTTGTGTAAGACTCTTAACAACAGCCTGTCCTTGGGGAGACTTCACTGTGAGCCAGCTAGATCTAGGACTTACAATCTACCCCGTTAAAAATGAATCACTGTTGTCTGATTAAAGATGATGTTCCCAGTACTTTCCTGCTTCAACCATGCTGTTTTGACATACTAGTTCAAGAGCTGTCACCTAATTATGAGTGGTGGTACAGAAAACCAGCAGCAGCAGCAACAACAACAAAGAAATTATAAATCCCCAACTCATAAAAACAGAGTTTTAATGAGATTAGTGGAGACAGCTGGAGGAGACTGCACACTCTATATATACACAGGAAGAAATGAGCATGCTGCCTGCATCCAGAGCATCTTGCTGAGGGACTCTGAGCCCTTCACAGAAATGGTAAAGTTTACAACCCCCCTTTGACAGCTGAGAAGATGAAACGGAGAAGAGAAGAGCTGCAGTCTCAGGGGTGTGCAGGAGGCCAGGAGCTAAGCCAGGATCAGGGTTCAGGTCTCTCTGCCATGCTGCAGCTGGCAGCACTTGTGAGATATCAAAGTGCTGAGGCTGATATCAAATTATTGACATTTCCAGCTAAGGCAGCAAGTAGCAATAATCAAGATTTGCTATTTGAACTTTTTTGGGGGAGGAGTTCTTCTTTTCATAGGAACTGGTTTCTTGGTAGAAAGAAACTTTAAATCTCCATTTATCCTTCAAATTTCCTTCAATGCCTTTATTTAAGAAAGTCTTCCCAGACATCAAAACTACCCAGTTTGTGTATCACCTTTCAAGCTGACCCAAGATTGTGCATTCAGACTGTGGGAGAAGCCTTGGTTTTGAGACTTGCATTAAGCAGAAAATTAAACACATTCATTCCCACCAACCTTTCTCACTTAGGAAAACCCTCCACAACGACCTCTATCCAATCTTAGTTCCTAAAAACAGAGGTGAGAAACAGAAATGCTGTTCCTTCACAAAGCTCTGGGTTTTCAGAGCTAACCTCTCATAGGCCACCATGACCCACCACTTGTTTAATGACAGCATGATTCCTGCAACTTCAGGCACAGAACATTCAATCAAACCAGCGTCCCTGGGACTCTAAAGCTAAACCTGTTACCTTAATGAACGAGCTGGGGGAGCGTAAATGAAGAGGGGCCCTCACAGCAATGACTTTGTGATGCCAGGGCTCAGTGACTGGGGTTTAAAACCTCCACAGCTTTGGGATAAATTCTGAGACAATTTATAATGCAGAGCTCATATTCTCCCAATCCTATTTACTAAAGCAATAAGAAATTGCACTTCCCATGGCACCCTGGGCATATTATTATACTGTGTAATTTCCTTCTGCAAAAACCCAATTAACTGTACATGTCTGTACCCATTCTGCCAACTATATCATTTTATAATTTCAGAACAGCAGCACAAACTGCCTGGGAGTTATCATTAAGAACTGTTCTGCAATAATTAATAGATGCAAAGATTAAAAAAAGGAGCAAAAGAGGCACACAAATTAAGACAGTCAATTATAACGTAGCTATCTACAGGCGCAGGATCTTGTGTGAAATGGATTTCCTTATTAAGCTCTACCATCTCCCCCCCGTGACAGAGGTCAAGGAGGAGACTGATATGAGCTGATTTGAGAACTGGTTTTGATTTCCCTCTGTTTGTGCTTAAAGGACAGAGATCTGAGAGCAAGCAGGGTTGTGATTGTAGTTTGGGGTCTTAAATCATCTCTGACTCCCTTCCCTCTCACCTTTGATCAGTAGGTATGGAGCCACGATGACAAAAACCTTCCATAATTGACTTTTCTTCCTTATCCTAGGCATCTAAAGTCTTTTATGGATCTAGCAATTTTATTTCCTTACAGCCCCCTTGTGAATCCACCAGTATGGACACTACTGGCCTCACCATGAAGCCATCTACAGCACACTTGGAGATCACTGACTTCCATTGGGCTCCTGCCTGCACAACGCTGGCTGCTCAAGGCATGGAAGGCAGTTAAACATTCAGCTTTATCTGACTTGCTTCAGAGCCTTTGGAAAACCCATTCCCATCCCATTTTGTGGAAAGCCTCTGGTCTAAGCAATAGAGATTCTTACGAGAATGGTGGGGTTTGCTGTAGGATGGGAACACAAAGCAGAAGACAGACTATTAAAGAAGAAATTCTGCCCCACTCTAGAAACTAGTACAGAGTGTGAACATCGACTTGTCATACTGAACCCACATAAGACTTTCCCCCCCACCCATTTCAAGTAAAGGCCTGTTTTTCCTAATCTTCTCAACCTCCTTTCCAAGACCACAAACACACTGAAGCGATAGGCTTTTTAATCAAATCCTGCACAGAGCAAGTGAGAAGGCAGCCCAAGAGACAGACCAAGGAGGGACTTCTTCAGATACATTGTCTTTCAAGTTTGGCCCAAGGCTGTGCATTTGTGGAGAGGGTTAAAGGATTTGGCTGGTTTAAAAGACACCTCAGCCTGCCATGCTCCATGGAAGTGAGGTTGCTTTCCATATCAAAAAGAGAGAAAACTGATTTTGCATATCCATGAGCTAGAAGGAAAAGTCTGTATTTATGCTACCTCCACCCACTTCTTACCAAAGGTCACAGGACTGACTAAATCCATTGCAGGCATACAAGATATATTAGAACTGGATGATCATAATCCTGGAAAATGCATTCACTTAATTGCATAGCTTTTACATTTCCCAATAAACAACTTCAATACAGTCATTAAGCCATTTTTACTGAAACGTACTACCATAAAGCAAACATATTTGCCATTGCATTCGCACAATTACAGCTGTTTAATAAACCATTCCCAATACATGAATGTAGCAACCATTCTAGTTTGTTGACTTGGAAGCCAGTGCTTAAAATGCCAGTCAGAAGTGCATTTGAAGATATACAACATTATAGAGTGCTTTCCTTGCTACCTATTAGCAGAGCAGCTCCTCTCCCCTCTCCTGCCCATCCTTACATGCTTCTTCCACCCAGGCATCCTTCCTCCCCTCACCCAGCGACACTGCTCCTTGTGACACTTCTGACTTAGTGGATGAATTTATTCCCATGACTACTCATGACTCGGTGCTGCTCAGTGAAGCTCAGGGCTCACATAGCGATTGCATGGTGAGGAACCCTTGAACACATTTGTTGTCTCAGGTTGTCCCAGGCACCAGGCAGTCAGCAGATGTGCTGCCCTGCTTCAGCCCCAGCTCTGCTCCCCTCTCCTTCAAGCAGGCAGGTGACACGCTGTGATTGCACCGCTTCCTTCAAACTCCAACTCAGGGCAGCTGTAATGATGTTATAATGATGCTGATATGTCAATGTCTACATTAGTGATATCAATTATTATTCCAGTTATGGTAAGCACTCCCTCTCTCTGATACCCACAATCACATCAATTTCATTGTACTTTGGTTTTTAAATGTCATCTCTGTTTTCAGGAAACCTCTGTTAACCACCATTAATATTGCAATTCTAAATGTATAAATAAATAAGTATATAAATCTTAATGGAGCTGAATGAATGCTCAAATTCAAAGCTCCATTCCTGTCATCAGTCTGTTTGTGGTTTGACACAGAAATTAAGCCATGCAGCTGATATGCCAGAGAAACCACCACACATGCCCTGTAAGACTGCACCAAAGGTTTGATGTTAGATGTTCACCTTGCCACACAGGTAGGGCCATTATTCAAGAGGAGCAGTATCAACCCTGGGCATCATTTGCATTTGAAGGAAAAAAGAAAAGCCCATACACATTATAATTAAACAAAAATCACAGCTATTCCTGAAAAGTTGATATCATGATAGGAACCATAAGAAAGATAAATGCAGCTGCACAGCCAAGCAGGGACAGACCTGGGAGGTGCCTGTGCCACCAGCCCCTCACCCCAGCTCACACACAGCTTTTCCTCTCCCACCTTCAGCTGGATTCTGGATCCTTCTGTTGAGTTTACTACTGACTTGCAGGCCAGCTGCTCCATACATGATATGAGATGTACACAGTACATTTTGGCCAGCACTTTATGGATTAAGAGTAATAC
Source organism: Coracopsis vasa (assembly GCA_026283785.1). Classification (NCBI taxonomy): domain Eukaryota; kingdom Metazoa; phylum Chordata; class Aves; order Psittaciformes; family Psittacidae; genus Coracopsis; species Coracopsis vasa. The sequence goes on along the minus strand of JANHGB010013926.1, from coordinate 17,808 downwards.
AAATTTTGAACTATTGCTGGCAAATAAAGACCACTTTAATTCAAAATTGAACTAGCTCAGATTTAATTACCTCTGGCCCCTCGGGAAGGGCATCCGGGTCGTTCTCTGAGCTGCCACCAGCCATGGCTGTATGCATGGGAGATGCTGTCGAAGATAGACCTGTGCTTCTGTTGATACCTGATATATGGTTACCTTTACCAGTGTAGGCAGTCCTGTTGAAGTCAAGGAAATTGCTCTTAAGAACTGCTCTAAAAATTCCATTATGTTCAAGGATTTTATCATCAAAATTGAGAACTTCAAAAGCTAAACCCAGGTAAATATCTACTGGATTATTAAAACAATGACTCTGGAGGAACAAAGCAGGAGTGAACATTGGTTTATAGGACACAAAACTGATTTGTCTCTGTGTTCTTCAAGTATATAGCATTTTCAAAGAAAATGCTCATATAAGGAAGTGGTGTAAGTGGGTAATGAAGACTCTGTGAAGCACACAGGGGCACTGCTAGGGCTGGCTGGTCTAGCATATATATACTTACTTCTCTGTTTTGACATTTGCTGTTTGACTGCAAAAGCTTAACCAGTTTTTGGAAGCCAAGATGTTTATGTTCACCAGGTCCTGCACTTCACGCTCCGCTCTTCTGTGGCAGAAGGTGGAGATTTTGCAGATTCTTTTCCATTACTTTCTTCTTTTTCCTGCCTTTTTTTTATCAAGCCTTGTCTCACAGGGCAGCAGCCTGCCAGGGAGGTTTTCTCTGGCCTGCCAATAACACTCTGCCCCTGTCAGGACATAGGGGCCATTTCACGTGCCTCCTAGCAGCCAGGCAGCTCTGAAGACAACAACAACAAGAAATTGTGTTAATATTTCATTAGACCCATGCTGGTAGCAGGCTTATGGTTACCAAGGGTAATTTTGTACAGAGGAGACTGCAGCTCACTTTGTCACCTCCCAACTGATGATAAGTTCATTTTTAGGGGAACCTATTCCTGCATAAAGCCCTGATATTCCCCTCACAGCCCGGAGGCTCTCCCTTTCTCACAACACAGCTCCTTTCCAATATATTTAGTTGTTAGAGGTAAAAAGAGGCAGCTTTATGCTGTACTCCCCTGCATACAAGTGTGCTGCCTGGGTGGTAGCTGTGCTCCGGGGGCTTGTGTGCTTATGTCTTTTGGGGTTAGCTGTCAGTCTTCAGTACACGCTGTAACTAAGACTTTCCAGCCTAGCCAGCATAATAAACAGTGGTGCTTTTCTTGGAAATATTTAAGCTTTTTTCCTGCCTTAGAAATATGAATGACTTATGACTTTGTTCCTAAATTCATTAGGAACAATTCCTAAAAAATCCTACAAATACTAGACGTTAATATTCAGAGTGCAGCATGCAGAAGAGCTCAGCACATGAACCCATGTACCTGTCACCCTAAACAGACAAACCAAGGGGGAAAAGACCAGCAGAACACTAGCTCCATGGCTGTGGGATTTCCTAACTCCCAGTGATCAGCTCTTTCCACCAGTGATCACAGGCTGCATTTCCATACTTCTGTGCCCAAACAAGCACAGTCCCCAGCAGGGAGCTGAGGGCAAGAGGTGGGTGAGGAAACTCACATTGTGCCTGAGCATCACTTGTGAAACTACTCACTCATTTATCCCCTTGAATTGAAATTGAGCCTCAAGCCACCCTCTTTGTTAAAGTATTTCAGGGATCTGCTTCCATATTGCATCCAGCTGCTAAACAGAGCTAGAGAAAGGAAAAATAACAGCATCTATTGTCATGTCAGAGAAACCCAGTTCTACAGCTAGTATCCTTCTAACACAATCAACAACTGTTTCCTGGAGATGCTCTCCTACATCCCACCATTTGTCCCAGCAGTCAGAATGCTGAATTGGGTTAAAGGTGCTGCTTGAGGGGAGCCCACATCGATACAGACACACTCTCCCCTGGAGGGGGGAGATGTCCAGTCACACTTCGTGCTCTCAAACAGGAGCTCTGAGCATTCACAGATCAGCCTTAGCTTGTGGGTGAGCAGCAAGGCACAGGATTAAGCAGGCATACTGGTTTTCACCTGTGAAACGACACTGAATGAGCTGAGCAACTCCCATTTTTTAGACAGCTTTTGCTCTACCTGTTAATGGCTGAAATATGGTACAAGGAATAAATCAAGATTTGGTTAGCTGGCCTGAGGATTGTTATGAAAGTGGAGGAAGGTGAAAGCCCATTAGCACTGGCATCTCCCTGCAACACCCTTCCAGTAATTGAAAAGCACACAATCAGTAGTATGGAAAGGTCACAACAGAGCTCAAGTAAAACAAGCACCGAGCACAGCAAGTAACAGCAAAAAAAGACGCACAGAAACATGGTGATGCTGACCTCCGCACAGGATCAGCTCTTTGATCCTGAACATTTGGGAACTGTGGTAATAAGAAACCATGCACCTCCTTTCCAGCATTAACCAGGGTGTGGAACTCATGGCTTTGGGGGAGCACGGGGTCCAGCACCTGAACTCATGAAAAAAGGCAATATTGTGATATTTATCAGTAGTCATGGACAAACTGCACCATGGTTCCACCTTCACCCTTTCCAATATCAATTTAAGATGTTTACAAGATGCAGCCAAGCACATCCTGTCCTGAATATGTGTCTCAGTCCCACTAGCGTCACAGCAAGTTGTGCACATGTGCCATAGGACAAGAGCAACTGGGAGTACCATGGACCAGAGCCCGAAACCCCTGCATATCCCTGTGGGTTTAAAAAGGTGGTGATTTGCAGAACACATAGAACAGTCTTCAGAAGTGAACGTGTTTCATCCAGTCTGAGAATGGGAGAAACCAGAGTGTTTAAAAATGAAAGGGGAAAAAAAAAGTATCTTGCTAATATTTGGGTTTGTAGTTTTAAGCTGCAGCAGACATATTTACAGAACAGAATAATCTCTGCTGGTTCAGACTCTCCTCTCCTTTCTCACCTCTACTCCTCCACTTGCAGTATCACAACTATCACCAAGCAACTAATGTTATAACTGGAATAGACTTAAAAAAACTTAAAAAAGAATGGAAAGAAAAAGATTAAAAAAAAAAGAGTAATCTTAATATTTAAAGGCTTAAGGATAAAAAAGAAAAATAGGTTTGAAAAGCTAAAGATAACAGAACAGTCTCATTTCTGAAGAAGTATTGCTAACTCCTACCATTCAAGAAGAATGTGCTCACAAAAGCAACAAGGCTATTTCAGAAAATTACTTTTTTGGTTGCTGTTCTTTTTCTTTACTTTGGTTCCTGAGTTTTCTGGGCACATTTTCTCTCTTTTTTTTCAAATGCACAAGGGCTTTCTCCTTAAGAAAGGAAGCAGATCCTCATACATTCAGATGACTGCAATCCCAGGTATCATGACATGCAGGGAACTGATAGGCCTAATGAAGATCCCATGGTAACAAATGGTCTTTTATCACCTTCTATTTCAAATGCAGAAGTAAACTATTGAATCACAGGCTGGACACTACAGCACTAAGGTAAAGAAAAGCAGAATTCACCCAGGGCCTCCCCCTCTCTCCATCCCATGACAATGACAGATTTCTCTACAACAGGGAAAATCACATGGCTTCTTCAGCAGTTTGTAAAATGGCCTGGATTTTTTGCTTGGCTTTTCATCATTAAAAATTGAGATCCTCAGCTGGAGAGCAGAGGGAAGTGCAGGAACATCAGTCGAGCTTAATTTTCCTTTTACATAAATCCAGCTTACCGGTGCTTTGGCTTTATTTGCTCTTCCTTTCATCTGAAGCCAGGCTGGTGCCTAGAAGGTAGAGCTGCGTGTACACAACTGGCAGTTCCTCATTATCGGTGCCCAACAGGATGATTTATGGAAGATGAGGACTAAGCTCCTGGCTTCATGTACTTGCTGTGGGAGACGTTCTCCTGTTGTTACCCAATGGTGAAAGGTTTTTAGCGTTGTCATGGGAACGGCTGTCATCTTCTGCGAACAGCCTTTCCTCAGTGTGAGCCTGCCTTGCTTGTTCACTGAACAAAGCCATTTTTCAGGAACATTTTGCCTTGGACTTCCAATAGTCTTATCTTTCCCAAAACTGAGGCACTAGAAATTATGGAGGTTATGATAACAGACAGTGATAAAGCACCTTGAGGGAAAGAGGCAGGACCCAACATGTGTCTACACCATGAGCTAATCTTCATTTGCAGGGAAAGTGACCTGACAGCTTCATTATCTTCTTCTACTAAAAAGGCTGACTCTTGCTCTCTCTCACACACGCTTGCATCTCTCCTTCCTTTCCCCAGGAATTTACCAATGGGATTTGCTTGACCAGTCACCCAAGGTGTGGAGGTGAAGCCAGGACATTGGCACAGCCCTTTTTAGGATGTGCTGATGCACTGAGACATTTGCAACGTCTTGTTTCATCGAATGACATAACCTGTGTAGAAGTATAGCTGCTACAAGGGTCCCTTGGGGGCTAATTCTTTCATACTCCTGCATCTCCAGGCTACAGTGACAGAAGCAAAAGACTGGAAGTCCTACAATGCCACCATCAGCAGCTCTTGTTAGGACCTCATGTTGTCAGCTCTCAGGGATGAGGCAGCAGCAAAAAAAACCCTGACCAACAAGTCACTGGCCATAGCAACAGCCTTTTTTGTGCTTACTAACTTAGTATCACAGCTGTCTCACAAGCAGGACCCAGAAGAGAAGACTATTGATAAATACATCATTCTGATCAATTCAGAAGGAGGTTTTTCCTCCAGCATTTTCCACAAAAGAGAAACTTGAAAACAATGAGGAGGTTGAATGAAATATTCTGTTTGACTCTGATTGTTTCAGTCTTGAAATAAAATCCCAAAATCAAAAAATCAAAACACTTCACTTAGGAGGTATAAAAACATTTCTCTTTCTTCTGTCTCCTTCTACAAGGACTAATCATCAAATGTGGCATGAATTCACAAGCAGCTTCAGTCAACCTAAAATGCATTTTAGCAAACCTACCCTGAGCCTCAAGAAATAATCAAGCCCAGATTCTGTAATAAACTGACCCAGAATACTATTTCTGAGCAGCGTAGTCTCAAACTTCTCAACTCTCACAGCTACCTTCACTCCAGAGACTGATTCTGCAGAATCCCCAAACATCAAATTCGTATCAAAACTGGCTACAGCTTCCTGCTGTTTCTGCCAGAATAGGACCAAGCATTATCAAAAGAACCTCTCTGAAGGCTCTCTTATTCTCCAGACACTGAAGCAAGAGGACAGTCTTCTACCCTGACAGGTTCACAGCCAAACAGATTGACTAAATATCTGTCAAGACTAAATATCTGACAGCAAGTACATTTAATAAAAGTCTTTCACATAAATATAGTACAGCTAACACTTAAGTAGTCAGTAAATTAAAGGGATTGCAATTAAGGTTTAAGGTGCTACATCATTTCATTGATGACAATAAAGGCTTTTCCCACTTGACTATCATTTATAACTTAGCAATACTGCCTTTTCCTACCTGACTGGCTCTGATGTTGTAGGAGACAGGCACTGAGGTGAGCACAACTTGTAGAAGATTTGGGTTTTTAAGCATTATTAAGCAAATTTTATAGCTTCAGTATCCAACTCTGAAAGCACCTGACAAGAGCAGGGTTTCATGTGGTCAAAAGCTTGGGTGGATTCTGAAAATGAAAATTATTTCCAATAGCTGGCTTCATTCTGCTCCTGAAACAAGCAGCCGCCTATTTACAGTCCTGGTGCCTAATATGGGGCTCCTGCAGGACAAAGAAAAACTTCCAATGAATAAGTGCTACTATGATTACATATCTCTACCAAGAAAATGAAACTGGCTTCCAGCTTGATAGAAATTCCTCAATGCAAAAACTGAAATGATGTACACTGGTTATTTATTCCCAAGCCAGCACTCAGAGGATCACATCCCTCTGCTCACAAACCAGCAAGTACTCCTGAGCAGGCCACAAGTTAGTGACAGATTATGTCAGACGATGAAGCATAAGCCTTTATTTTTCCTTTTCTTTAAATCTTGTTACTCTGGAATGACATCACCCCCCTGTGAGTCATTAATCCACAGAGACAGCTTGTAACATACAATGAAAAGCAGAGGCTTGCTCTCAAATCCCTACTGTGCTGGCTAAAAGGCATCAGGCGCTTTCTGACCGCTCATCACCAGGCTACACACACTTCTGAGCATCTCAAGCATGTATCCACAGTGCCCTTTAGTATTTCCATGAAAAACCCTCAACATGGTCACTAGATGGGTTTCATGATCCAAATCTAGACAGACATGAGCATTAAAACTCTCTTCTAGAATCACCCCCAGCCACTTACCTGGGTTTTGACAGATCTAATTACCTAGATGCTCACCACTGCAGCGCTCTACCACGCAGTGCAAGTCCTTTCTGTAACTTTGTTTAAGCAGATTCAGAAGTATGTGTACATTAAAAGAAATACCACATCCACTTCTGCATAGCGGTGGGTCACCGTGCTGGACTTCCACCTGTAAGTCCTGGATATCCTGGAAATCCACCTGTAAGTTCTGGATCTGGACAGCAGCAACTTTTCCTCTGGTCTTACCTCCTGGAGCAGAGGAGTCAGCTGCAAGGTTGGCTAGAACAAATCAGGCAGGTTCAGGAACTAAAGAGATGGAAGTACACAGATTAATCAAACAGATACACACTGGGAGAATATCTCCAAGTCTCTTTTATTTTCATTTATAGAAAAGTATGACTATAACTCAGCAGAATATAAAGAAAATATTTCAAATACTTTCCAGTCAAAAATACAAGGCTATAGCTAGCTCTACTGCTGCAGCTGGGATGATTTCCAATTCAGAGCCCCAGGACTGCACTGTATTTTGGGGCAACGCAGAGATGCTCCTTGAAACCTTAAGTCCAAGTCCAATTTATCCCTGATACCTTCTATTCTCACAGATTTGAACTGGCTCATTGCTAAGTTTTGCCATTATCTCAGCAGCACAAGATCAACCATCAACTCTCTGTAAGACTGAGGATCAACATGAAATGATGAGACCAGCGAGGGTGAAAACAAAAGGCAATCATATACAAATACAAGCAGGAAGAAGTACATGAAGAAGTGCTACTGCCATGAAAAGAAGGCACTTGAGTTAATTTACTTTGCATTGTTGATTCTCCATTGAGACTTTAGAAAAATAATAATTAACCCTGGGCTCATACAGAATTTTTTGTCCTTATTCATATTTGGTGAATTCTTGTTCATCTCAAGAAAGCGGGAATTTGCAAGATGTCATCAGGGTCAGACAGGCCTCTCTCAGGGATGGGTGGGCACAAAGAGATTGGCGCTTCACAGCCAGCCTCACTTCTTTGGAAACAGAGGAGCACACACAGACAGAGGGGATTCAGGGTGCGCCAGTACAGACAGAAACTTCTTGAAGTTAAGAGGCATAGCCTCTGACATGGAGAAGTCATTGTTTTGGTTGTGGTTCCTACCGCTGCCGCATGCAGGTGCCAGACAAGCCATCACAGCACTTGCTTGCTGAGACTGTCAAAAGTCAGATGAACAAGAAGCTGTGAACAGAAGGACAGGAGCAAGCGTCCAGCTGGCGAATTCTCTTCCAGGTTCCCTTGCAGCGAGGGTTCCCTACTGCCTGCCAGTGCAACAGCTGATTCCTGAAACAGTCATAAGAGGGGAAAAGTTAATGTGCTGCAGCTCCACTGCAGGGCTGTCACTTGTACTTAAATCTGGCTTCAATCACCCAGTAAATCCCATTTAGTTTTCTAACATCCATTTTCACTTCATGAACTCAACTCTGCCTTTCTACTGCTGTAAAGAAGCAGCAACCACAGTGACCCCCATAGGATTACAGTAAAGTAAAGCCACAGTCAAGAACACTGGACTGGAAGAACCCAGAGCAGCACATACTATAGATGTCAAGTCTAAAAGGATTCACAGAAACATCTACTTAAGGTGCTCAGCACTGTATGCAACATCTCACAAAGGACACTGACATCCCCACAACCCCTGTATTGAAACACCTGACAGATTGCAAAGTGGGCAAAACACCTCTTTCTCCATTTTATTTTATAACACCATGCTCCCTCTCAGCAGGCAGAGCTCTATTGCCACCCGTTGCCATCGAGATGCTGAACAAACACAGCACAGGTCTGTGTGAGCAGGTGCAGGGACATAAGCATCTCTGGATAACCACATTAGTGAAACACTTGCCCAAGCTTTTCCACCTTGCTAAGAGCTACACCATAACACAACTTCTGGATGGCAGCTGGCTGGAGGTACCAGACCCACAAGTGCTGGAACAACGTTACTCACAGGCCTTTTAAGCAGAGGACAACAACCAACCAACCTCTTTTCTCTCAGGCAGTCCATCAATACATTGACCACAACCGAACAGAGAAATATCTTATTAAAACAAGCAGATCCACAGGCCATTTTCCACAATCAGTGGCCACCCAAGCAATGCTGGCCTATCAGTGACAGAAACTGAAATTTTGTTACAGCACTGCCAGATTTCAGCATTTAGTGATTTAAGGGAATTCTTCACATCACTGTGTCCCAGCCCTGACCTTTGGAGAAGCATAAATACCACAACTGGATCAACTCTTGCCCTGTACAGAGAGCTGCCCACAGAATAACCAACAGAACTCTAGCTTCTGCTTGTTTTATAGTTCTGAGGAAACTGGAATTATTGATCTAGCTCCACAAAGATAACCCTGCCCCTGGTTTAATGAGATGTCATGCTCCAGAGCAGGGGTTTATGCATCACACATGGTTGGAGAAGGCTCACTGCGTTTTTCTTTTGGCTTGGGGTCATTTCAAAATACCAGAATGTGCACAGAGAGGATTAAGATCCCAGATAAAGCAGGCAGTGCACAGAGCAGTCCCATATCCTTCAAGGCTCTGGGCTGCAGTTTTACCTTTAAAGGGCTTTGCTCCTTAAACACATAAGCTAAACTTGCTTACTCTCATCTCGCTGGTGGGCAAGGCAAATACAGACTTTGCTATAAATCAAGCATCCTTTCTCTCCCTTCGCCCCATGATAAGGGGCATAAACTACTGCAGTCTGGATATTCTTGTGCTACAACCACTACATCCTTGGCTCCAGATGATGAAGATCAACTGATGCTCCTAGACACAGGCTGAGTAACAATTCCACAGATGTCAAGTCTGTGCTTTATTTGTAGATCTTTCAGAAGACGATCCAAAATGAACAAATCCCTTTCCCAGCTCGATGCTCTGCCTTGTTTAATCTCATAACCTTCTAGAAGAAAGAAGCCAATGCAAGTGACATTTTCCTAGTGCCCTCACCTGATGGCCATAAACCAAGGACTTTGGTAAACCTCCGGCACTTGCATAACAGGGGTTAAAATGAACTAGCATCTTCTGCAGAGTAGGAGACAGGTGGAAGGCACAGACAACAAGCATCTCTCTTTAACTTGGAGCATTTATAAAGCCAGACTCCACTTAGACACAAGAAGATAATTAGGAAATACTCACCAAAATATACCAGCATTGCTGAGTTTAAAATAAACTCTGTCAGATGTTTTCCTTCCTGAGAGTCACTCTTGGAACAATATCTCAGGGAACTAAATGCTGGCACAAGCTGCCGAACTGACAGGGCGAGAAGCAAAGCACAGGCATGGTGTGAGTGGGATGGCAGCAGCTGTGAATGCTTCCACATGCAGCCCTGGCCAGCAGCCCCAGAGAGCTGGGGTCAGCAGCATCACCACTGCCCTGGGGCCACCACAAACTGTCCACATCTCCTGGCAGAGTTACACCAGCAAATATTCACAGTGAGGGTGAACTGAGTACACAGAGACTTTTGAGCAGATCTGGGCAACCTCAACACATGCTGCATCCTAGGCTCTGGCACCATTCTCTTTCTCAGGACAACAGTTGCATTCCCGTCTTCTTCCCTCTTTCTTTACAAGCACTGTATTTCTGCCTTCCATATCTGGCCGGCACACCCCAGCCTGAGAATCTCACCATGCAACCCCCTCAGAGCACTGCTCCCTTGTAAGGCTGCATGCTCAGATACGGCCACTTACTCTAACAGAAGGCAGAAGCCTTTTCACAGACATTTCCCTCATCCCACTCAATGGCTGTTCCCACCAACAGTACAATTATTTCCTCAGAGATCAGGGAGGTCAGTTTTTTCCTCCATGAATCCTAGTGAAAAAAGATTATTATTTCTGGGAACAAATTAGGGGATAGCTCTGTTCATATAGAGAATACCTATAGTAAATACTTGCACTTGAGATGTTCGTATCAAGAAAATCAAGATACCCAACCCTGGACAACAATTAACCCACCGCAGTAAAGTCAAATAGTGCTAAAGAACACCAGATCATGCCCTGGGGGTTACCTATTTAGGGGACACGTGGGAGTTATCCAAAAGATCCATGTGAAATGTAAGGGAGGCTTCACACACACACATGATGAGGAAGCTGCAGACCAGAGATATCATTCATGTTTCAGCTGCCAGTCACTTATCTCTGACAAAGCTGCTAAAGAATTGCTAGTTCAAGGAGGCTTAAAGTGCATTTCCATTGCCTTTTGTAGATGGGAACTTTGTCCACTACTCAGGCCAGCCCAGGCCAGCCCTGCCTGTCCTCCAAGCCTATGCTACTCCCCTGCCAATAAATCCAAGTGAACACACACAGTACCTCAACTTGGCACAAACACAGAGAGCTCATACTAGCCTTGAAATGACAGAGGCATGACTTCATTTGACGTTATAGGCGGTAACACTAGAGGGATAAAAGCTCACTGTGTCAAAGGTTGGCTTTTCTGCTGGTTTTCACATGCCTATAACGAAATGGATCCACCAGTTCATTTTACAGACATCCAGCAAGGCTCTGGGAACTATTTCTAGGCTCTGCTCAATTGAGATGGATTTAAACCATCTGCTGAGATGTGGGCTGAGTCCTGACTTCAGTGAACCAGTCACCACCCAACTCCATTATCACTACCCATCTCCAGTCTTAAGCCTGCCAGCACCTGGCAATCAGATCATCGTTTCTAAAGGGCACAGTCCCATTTCCTTTGTGCTTCCATTCCACGTATAGTGCTGTTCACCAGATCAGGTGAATGAAAATGCCTCCTCTTTTTGCAATACAATGAGGAAATGAATTCCTGAATACATTTTTTATTTTGCTTAATCTGATGTTCCTGTCTGGCTCCAGGGTTTTAGTAAAATAACATTACTGTAAGCTTTTATAGTTATTTATATGTTGAATGCAGGTAAAAGCTACTCCTGGCCATACCAGTTAATATTTTCTTCTTTATCTTAAAGCTTTTGGAACATTTGCACATAACAAGCTCAGGCAGGGAAGAAAAAGCCTCTAACATGACTTCCTCTTACTAAAAGCCTGTGAAAACCCCTGTCTAAAAAGGCCATTATTGGCAGTCTTGGTAGTACAATACATTGTGTGCTTGAGGCCTGACAATCCTAGTTTAGTTTCTAATTCAAATGAATGTGCTTGTTTCAACATTTATATCAGTTTCAAATATATTCCTGCCTAGACTGATGGGCAATGATTTTCTCAGGCAGGGATGATTTAATAAACTAACAATGGGATTAAAAGTATCAGGATAAAAGCAGTGCAGAAACTGTGCCTCCAGTGACCACAGCAAAAGGTTGGGAGCCAGAAGTCTTCTGTTGCTGGCTCTGCCACAGGTGTGTTTCACAGCTTCAGGTCAGTCCCTTCATCTGTGCTGGAGTATGCCCAATATGTACAAGCTGTGTGGTCACCATCAGTCACCCCAAAGGTTCTTCAGCTTTCCAGGGAAATGATGCCAAAAGTACAAAGATTCAACTGTACTTCAGTCCAACCTCAGGTGCCAGCACATACCCCAAGTCCCTGAGCCAGCTGTCACTCACTAGAAACACTAATAAAGATCAATTGTAGAAACAAAATCCCCAGTGCTTAAAAATCAGAAAGAGATTTGGTTTTATTTGACATCTGACAGCATTGCTAACCTTAGAAGCATGGCTGGAGTGTCTTTAAAACAAAAAGACTCCACACGTGTACCACTTAAAAGTCAGTGAGATTCAGCAGACTAAGTGCAGGTACTCCCACACTTCAGTCCTGGCTCTGCAACTGGTTTACTATGTGAGCTTCACCAGGTCATTTCATCTCTCCAAAAAACACATGGTATACAACAAAGACCAGTGAATATAAGTAGAGTGCTCCAGAGAGCTGTGCTGTGCATTATGAAACTGGGAAAAGCAGATCAAGAGAGAAGAATTAAAAATTTTACATAAAACCAAAAGCTAAAACTCTTACTTTTTGCTTCCACTGCCATCCCCATAACAATGTAGACTTCTGGAGTCTAACGCTGGGTGCTGACACTCCACGCAGACAGTGTGGCCCTCCCTGAGGTACTGCATCCAGTGAGTGTACGAGTGGTGGCTGTGCAAGCACCCCGGCGTGATGGCCACAAGCTGGAATTCAACACAGTACCTGCAACCAAGATAACCAAGTAGGTTAGCTCAGTAATCAGATTAGAGACCTCCACGGGACTGGGTGAATAAACTCGGTGACCACAGATCACTAACTAAGGAAAACAAAAAACAAACTAATCTACACACAAGGCTATAAACCCCAGAATATATGGTGTACCTTCATTGTGACAAGGTTAAATGGGAACTAAACCTACTCTGTCGGTGTTTTCAATTAACATATCAAAAACCATCACGTATTACTGGCATCTGTTTTTACAAATAGAGACAAAGATTAGTCAAGCATTTCACTAAAGTCAAGAAAACCCAACAGACAAGTCTTCTGATCTGTTGCACCACTTTCTCTATCATCTGCTCTGTTACTTATAATGGGGTTTGTGGAGCAACTTGATACAGGAGCTAAGATTTGGTCTGTAGAGGTTTTCCTTGTGATAATCTCCCTCCTAAAAGACAGAGTGAGGTTGTCATATTTCAGTGGAAGGACCACCAGATCACATAGCACTTCTGCCCTGCTCAGACTTGTCTGTGCTTCTGACTTTAACCAAATCAAAACCAAAGACGAAAGCCCAAAAGAACTGTCCTTGTTTGGAGGGAAAAACCAAAGAAGTTCTGTAATCATCTACAAGCCCAGCAGAGAATTGGTTTCTAGTCTAGACTGGTTCTGTCTCAATCATCACGAGGATTTCCAAACACCTTCAGGGAGCACACTGAACCATGTAAGCAGTATGCTTCCCTGTCTTATCTGAGGGAACGACAGCAAGGATGAATACACATGCAATAGAGCTGTGCTCACAGTTTTGAATTTTAGAGCAAGAAGGCTCAACTAATGAGGAGACCAAGGGAGGCTTAGGGTGAACAGATGTTCTTCCCTTCAGACACTTAAGTGAGGAGGATGGATGCACTCACGCACTATGGAAATGCTTACATGTACAACAGCACGTGGGGAAATTAATCAGCAAGTGCATGGCTGCTTTGTGCTGCAAAAGCAGCTCTGGGAAACTTCACACACTGTTTACAGGAACAGCAGCTCTCAACAAGAAACAGGAAAACCCCAGGACTGCAATAAGAACCCCTAGGAACATCTAGCTTGCAAAGCTGTGTACGAGGGGCTACGCTGTGGAAGATAATCTTTCCCATCTCCACTATGTCACTGTTAGTGATGATCCCAAACCGGGAAAGAAAAGAACAGGGAAGGCTGATGCCAGCTCCCATGTGTTTGAGACAGCAGCCTGGATGTAGAGTAGCTGACACAGAGATGGCTGTGTCTCACAAAGTAAACTGCAACAGAGCTTTCTGCACAACCCTGTCTGTACCTGTGCTGTGCAACAGTGCTGCAGGGGAAAACAGGCAGTATTATAGCAAGGGAGCTGAAATAGGAAAGGTGCTTCCCATGTAATCAGATAGCAAATTCTGTCACTTGTGAATTTACCCCATTTATTTAAAAAAAAATGCAAATTGCACCAGATTCCACAAAGGGAAGAACTGAAGTGAATGGTCTTTGGCTGATTGATCACACAACCTTAAACAGCAGTGATGCCATGAACAATGAGCTGAATTTCAGTATTGTACTGGCCTTACATCAAGGCAGACCCAAAACCTTCAGACACACTGTAGATACTGCTGTCACTGAGGGGAGAGCAGCACCCTGCTCTAGTGAAGTGCTGCCCTTCTGCTGCGAAATGCCAGTTCTGACTAGCAGAAAGCTGGGCTCAAAACTGCAAGCAGAGAAACATTGAAGGTGAAGTATAACTGAGCCCCTGTGCTGAGCCTCCAACTTACCCTGCTCTTTCATTGCCATCAGCTGCAGCTCTCTTTTTTCTTGCTTTTCCAAACCCTCCTGTTGTTATTAACGCTGGGACTGTGTATATCAAAGAGAGAGTACATAGTGTAAGTGGCAATACTACACTAAGGCTGTTTATGTCTGCAAAACGGTAAAGATTGGCCTTTAATGTCATATGGTTTTACCTTCAGCAGGAGATAAAAACAATGGTAACTTTGTATTTTCATATTATCCATGACCATCAACCATTTCACTGAAAAAAGAATCTGTTTGTTGCCAGATATTTGCATGAGCAGCATAAGCAGGCACAGCCAAAAGACAGAGAGGGGAGACAATATTCGCTTAATACCAATTTTAAACAGGTTTGAAGAAGTCAGTTGTAGCGAACATCCAGACTGGACAGATTTTGACCCCAAAATACCACAAAAATGACAAGTAGTTTTTCTAAAACTCACTACAGGTAGGTCATGAAAACTGGATTTGAACAAACTGTAACCAGGCTTTGTCTCTAGAAGCTAGCTGGAAGTCCCCTCTGCCTGCACTCTGCTCCAGAGCAGAGAAGTCATATCATGTCTTTGATGGGTATTGCTCATTCATGACTTTGCAGGTGACTCAGAAAATTTAAAAAATACATTAAAAAAGTGCTCCACACCCACTTAAACTGCCAGAGATTTACACTTGCATACATGAGATCACAACAGGCCTGTAGTATTTCACTTTTGAAACACAGCAGATCACAGCAAATGGCAGGCACTGCCTTCAAACACTGTCCTCAGAAGGACATCTCTAAGCCTCCGTGTGAAAACTTCAGCTCTCTGTTATACCAGACAGGCCCAGGGCAAATATGCTGCTGTCTGAAAACAACTCTTTTTAAATACAGTGAAGAAAGATCAGCTCTGCTGACCCAAACAAGAGTCCTCCCCCTGATTACCCAGTCACTTACATTTTCAGTGGACTTACTCAGGGACTGTTTGCACTCTGCTCCTTGCTGAGTCCAGTACTCCACGCAGCCAGCCCTCTCCTCCAGAGGAGGGCATACCTCTCCTCCATTCCTGGCCTCCTGGATGATATGTCTCCTCCGAACACGGTATGTTGTCTTGCAAGGCTCTGCACAGCCACTCCAGACACTCCACTGAGATACAACACAGGGGATAACTGGAGGAAGAGTAACAACCAAGGAAGTGGAATGTTACAGAATTGATACCAGTGACATGCCTGCTCCAGAAATGACACTTTTCAACGTAGATCAGAACAATCTTCCTTACCTGTCCCACAGTTGTGTTGGGCAGCACCCAGTGCGCTCTGCTCCCAGGAAACTACCTGCCCAGAAGCTCCAGCCATCCAGGGGCCAGTCACCTCCCTTTCCTACACCACTGCAAGCCTCCCCTGCAAACTGGGACTTGCACTGGGTGAACTGAGAAGAGTTTTAGAAGTAGATGAGGCCAAATCCATTAACAGCCCTATGCCCAGCATGTTACAGTAGCAGACATTGACACTCTGATTTACAAAGGCATTCAAAAGCCTGTGCCTCACTGATTTCACTGGGACATAAGCTCCTAAATGCTGCTGTGAATCCCAGCCTTTCCAAACAGCTTAATGCTTGTCCCACGGGACATAGATAACCCCTAATTACCGCATTAACCTCAACTGAAACTGCCCTTGTCTTCAGAAACCTTAGGAAGACCTTTCAAATGCTATTGCTCTTTGTCTAAAGTCAACACAAGCAGCTTTTTTAACCTATTCAAAGATTAGGTACTAAATCAATTATCTGAGTAATTGAGACATTTCTTATATGTAGCAGTGCACCACAAAAATATAAAAAGCCTGTGCACAGGACTGTAGGCTACCCAACATTATGACCCTTTTGTGCATCTGATGTATTTGGAATGTTCTTCTCTCTTCAGTTTTGCTTGGTGTCAGATAATAATGCCTTTTCCTTAATATTTTGCTTTACAAGTCAGTTTATTAAAGTAACTCTTCAGTGGTGGGAGAAATAAAACTACCAAAAAACCGCCAGGCTATGAAGGCAATACAACTCAAAGCAGAACTGGGTCCCTTACATCCAGCACAATGAATCACAAGAAATAACAGAGAAGTATCTCATTGTGCACAAACCCAGCTTCCCCGCCTGATCCCCGTAAGCAAGATGCTGCTATTCCCCCGGTGAGCCACAGGATGGCACCGGGCTGGGCGAGCACAGATAGGGCTGCAGCTGGGACACTGGCACTGCTGCCAAGGCACCCAGCACAGAAAGGGATCCTCTGCCAGCTCCTCACAGTGCGCAACAAGAGCCTGCGAGCACGTTTTTCTTATTACTCTTCCGTAACATGAAGAACAGCCACGAGGGCTCCCTGTCACCCCCAGTGACTGCCGAGAGCAACAGGATTCAGACACAGTGGTACTGAAGCAGTACCCAATCATGTTCCAATATCAAAGGCAATGGGGCATCCAGCCCCAGCAGCAGGACAGCCACACTGCACCCCTGCACCAGGACAGAGG